>OMLF01029523.1:0-10818 GCA_900302615.1 Holocentrus rufus
TGGGGTGGCAGTGAAGGAGGAGGAGGAGGAGAAAGAGGAGGAAGGAGTACTGGAGACTGGGCCTTTAGACACTACTACACACAGAGGAACACACACACACACACACACACAGGATGGATCAATAGCCTATACTGTAAAGTAGGCTTAATAGTTCGATGAAAAATGAGAGGGGAGGAGGATGGGCTGTACTGAGGCTGTGGACTACAGAGAGAAGAGGAAATATATGATGATACAGTCTAGATTATGTTTATCTCTATCTAAAATCATGTCACATTTTATTACAGTAATTTGTATCAACAGAATTAACCTAATTCCACAGCATGAGCTCAATAAAGCTGAAGCACTGCTACCCTCCTCTTGTGCTCTATTATGCAAATGCACATTACTGATCAACATGGTCTGCTCCTCCAGATTTCTTGGGAGGAAAAAATGTTCTGTGCCTGAAATAAAGTCAGCCTGGATGTTGTTCCTGAAAGCGTAGATCAGTTTTTCCTCTGACAACAGTGAATTCTCACTAGAAAAATCTGGAGACCACTGTCTTCTTTTAAAGAACTGGTTCTTCAGAATGACTGTCATGGAATCAGTGAATGACATAAATCACTGTAAAATCTAAGGCTCTCCTTTTATTGTTCTTCAAAATCTTCTGATACTCACAAATAGCTCATTATTTAAGCTCACTTCTTTTTTTAATTTGTTTGGCTCAGTCATACTTACCTTTCCCAACAGGCATGAGTATGGTCTGCACCCCAACAGACCCGGGACCCACCCCGAGCTGTTTGAGCTGGTTGGCAGGGATGGTCAGGACTGTCTGCTGGGAGCTGGAACTTCCAGAGTGGATCTTCAGCATGCCTGGAAACACAACACATTCTGAGTATGATGAGCTTTGTGATTGGATGCATTTGCTTTATCTTGAACTGGCAATCAAACCAGAAGAAAAAATCCAGTGGGACACGTGAGGTTTCTCTCTGCCCACCTGACAGAGTAGCGCTCGTCTTCCCTCCTCCTGCTGCCATCCCGCTGACGAGCGATGCTGCCGTGACCAACGACGTGCTCGCGCTCTTGGGCACGCCCACCACAGTCCCCGCCCCCTTGGACATGCTAATGACCGGCATGTTGGTGATGCTCTTGGCGACGGTGACCACAGCACCGGCTGAACCCGCGCCGCTCTTCGTCATGGCGGCAGAGCTGCCGGCGCCCTTCACCAAGGTGGCCACAGCGCCCTTCGCCAGGCTGTTTCCGGCGGCGGCACTGGCACTCTTAGCCGCGTTGATGACTGCAGCTTGGTTGGCCGCCACCAGGACTGGGTGGTGCTGGGAAGAAGGCTTTGCGCTATCAGCAGCCTGCAGGAAACACACACACGACTGTCAACTAGGAAAACACACCAACACATACACACATCACGATCCATGCACCCTACACACACTTTGTTTTCATCCAGGTGTGACATCATGAAATCCTGACTTCTGGTTTGACCTCTAACGCAGAGACAGCTCAAGGCTCCAGGTGTCTTTCATACCCATCTAGTCAGTCTGAGGAACTCACACTCACACCTGCGCCCTCTCACTTTGTATATCAGCAAACTTAGCTTTAGTAAAATAAGACTCAACAGAAATTGGCGGACTCCTGAGTCCTCATTGTACTTTGTGTATAAATTTACTCCAGGGAACCAGCTTTAATACTGCAAACCAGCTGAAGGGAGATTTTCCAGCACAATGAGTCTCCACCTCCACCACACATATAAATACTCACTTAATTTTAGCCTACTGGGCTACCTGTGCAGCTATAATGTCTTTTTGCAGGTGTGGAGGTCTTCTTTGTGTTGGATAGAATACCAGCTCAACGATGAATATTTTTCATACTGTAGATTGCATTTGCATTTTCCTACTATTGCATACTGCATCTTCCTGATTCATAAATGATAAAATAATTAATCTGTATTACATACAATGCATATGCAGAGATGCCCCATACTAAAATAACCAGAAATGTAAACAGAGCTAAATCAGACTGACAATTTGTTCTTTTTTTTCAAGTCAGTCCAATAAATCTCAAACCCAACATTTTATTATAGATCACATCTGCTTATTCTGGTCTTCACAACTTCTCTTTCAAGCCTAAATTGTCACATATTTCGGTAGACCACATCATTCCAAGTCAGAAAGTGTGGAGAGAGGCAGCAGACATGTGCAGCGTGATCAAAGAGCATATGAGATGAATGACTCATACGTACAGGTGTGACGACTAATTAACTGTAACTGAGAACTGTTCTCAAATACAGGAGATAAACAGGGGCGCATTGCAGGGGCACAACACCTTACAGACTTCAAATAAGGAACAAGTCCTGGAAAATGGGAACATGGGAGGGTGTAGCAGCCAGAGCAGGACACACAAACACACTTTATTTTGAGATTGTGTCTTAAGGGATAATTCTGGCCATGGTGAATGTTTAGCCCATTTTGCAGAGTGCCCTCTCTCCCTTATGAAATTCATGTTTTTTTTTTAGACAATCTGTGGCTTGAGGGATTTTATAGATGCCATCCTTCTTACCTATATTTTCCAAATATTGAAATGGTTAGCAGATAAGAAACAAGGTTTTTACTTTCATTAGATTTATGCCTTTAAATGCCAGAGAGTAAATCATGCTTTGTATTTTGCTTTATGTAACGTGGGTTTGGGTGTCCAGAAAGGTGACATTCAGATAAAACGCATTACTATTATTATTATCTTTATAATAATAACTGGTGAGAATTGCTGAGTAGTGTCAGCACAGGTCACGGTGAAAATTTGAGGGTGAATCCGGCCAAACTGGAGGTCAAACTTTTTTTTTTTCACGTAATGTAACAAATGCATTTTACTCTTACACTGTTTGTTCAGTGGGGAATTTGTGTTGCTCTGTTTGCATAGTCTTTCCCATAACAGTAAATGTTTTGCTTGAGTGTGTGTGTTTGTGTCATGCTGTAGGCCTATGTATTTGTTTTGGAGTGCCAGAGCCTCCAGTAAACTGTACATATATATATATATACACTGTATTTATTTATGTGTTTCAGAGCCTCCGGTAAGTATAAAGTCTTACTGTGCTCCTCCATATTTCAATTTAATGAGGCCTGGCCACCAACAGTAAAGTTTTAATCACCCCAACCCAGACCACTGGTGACAGACTGCTTATGGCTCCACACACTCCATTTACGGTCTCTGTGCTTCCTGACAATCACAGCACAGCCAGGCTACTATATTCACTCTGAATCACCCCTGGGTCCTCTATATACATATAGTGACGGGTGCCAACGTGTGGGAAAATTGACCCCGAAAATGACAAGACAATGAAAATTCATCATTTGGGAAGTTAAAAGTAAATATAAAATACCATATCATGATTTAAATGATGAAAAAGATGATACTGGAAATGAGTTTGGGAACAAATCCAGGCTCCAGATGCGACAGCAAACATATGAAACTGACAAAGTAAGAGAACAAGGCAACCAGAGCTAGAGCAGTGGAGGAAAACTTTTAGGTTGCACTTTGATTTAGACTTTTAGATTTAGACTTTTAGATCAATGCATATTAACACTGCACACTGACAGTGAGAAAATGTTTGAATATGCGTGTAATCAAAAGTTGCCCAACTGATTGTGGTTCAAACTTTAGCTGGATTTGGTGGAAATTGAGGCAGATATGAAATTTCAGGCAGTTTGTGTACAAGCATTCAGGGAATAATAAAAGGCAATTATTTAATTGCTGTGTCTTGCGAAAAGGATTTAAGAGGGAATAGCAGTCAGACAGAAGAAAACAGATGAAGACTGTGGAACTGGCCTGTTGCTGGTTGGTTGCCATGGCAGCGCTGGCAGAGCTGGGGGTGGAGCTCGCAGCGGTGATGACTCCGCCTGTCATCCTCAGTGTGGTCGTCCCTGGCTTGGACAAGTGGCCTGCTGTTGCCGCGGTTACTGTCTTAACAGAGCCGTCAGACAGCTTCACCTGCGCACCCTGGGAACCGCCCACCACCTGTCAATCAGAGCGATCACAAAGTTGGATTGAAAGTCTAAGGCCATCGGTACACATGAAACTTTTTCAACCAACTGTGGTTGTACACAACCGAGTTTCATTGAGGAGTTAGTTGCTGAAAAGTTGCATGAAACTTTGTCGCATCAAGCTGAAGCTGTTTTAACTTTTTGCAACAAAACTCAATCAGAGCATAGTTTTATGTCACATGACTTTGGTTCGGTTTCTGTTGGGCTTACAAAATTATTAGCCTCTCTCTGGACCACAATGAACAGACTTCTGCTTCTGCTTCTGGACCTCGTACAACGAAATCTATGTTACTGAATATTTTGAAAGTTAGTCAATGTCATGTAATTCGAATATGATTAGGAAGATGCCAACTTTATTGCCATGCTTTTTAATTAAGGGTAATTATAGACAGTTAACCTAGTTTCATATCACTAACAATATCTACAAGATCCAGCCAGATAAAAATAGAAAAGTGAGGAGAATAAGGTAGTACACATAAGTTCTGTATTACGCGTGCCATTTTCATTAATCTCACTAGTTGCTGCATTTGAAATGTTTGGTGTAACAGTTCAGTTGCATGAACTTAATGCAACTCGCAACTCATAAACATGACCAAGTTGCGTGAACATATTTCATGTGTAACACTAGCCTAAAACTAAATGAAAAAAATACACACACACGCTTTCAGCTACATAAATAAGAGCAACAATTTAAATGCAGCCTGGAGTAAAACTGTCCAGGAAGCTGGTGAGACAGCAGTAAACTCACACCACAGTAAAAGAAAACCAAATCCAAAGTAGTTTTCTATCCACTGACTCTGACGGACCCACAGAGAGTAAAAACATTTTCATGAAAACAAACTTTGTCCTTCTATAACCCATTTCATGACAACGTGCAATAAACCCAAACTAGCTGCATTAAGTTGAATGCCATGACATGTGATAGCCACTCTCCAACTCGCCACGGCGTAGTCTCCAGAGTGCAACACAGTGAGGAATGAAAATGGCTATTGTGCCGTTATATAACTGAAACAGATTAAGCAGCATGAGTGGAAGTGTCAGCCTGCAGCCAAGCAGCACATGGGGGAGTTAGGCCTACACCAGCTGTTCCCATGATGAGTCCTTCACTGTTACACCCAGGCACACATATCGGGCTGTACAGATGGAAAACTGAATACACTAAAATGTACTGTTGCTGCTTCTTCTTAAATTGGTGCACCGCTGACATAATGTTTAGTGGACTGTTTCTCAAACTCAGTGAACTGCTAAGACAATCTTCTGGAACTTCGTAGACGGAAAAAATCAGATTGGAGTTCGCAACTGGCAGACAGACAGTGCAGAAGTCAAAGTGTGGCCGAAGCGCTGACCCCATCTTGTTTCCAATACTGACCTGAGCAAGGATGGCCGCCTTCTGCCCAGCGGTCACCCGAATGGCCTGCTGGGTAACTGTTGCAGGCGATGATGCTGCGTGACCTGCTGAACTGGAGCCCCCCTGCTTCCCTGAGCCCTGGGCTGGCTGGCCAACTAAAAACGTGCCCTGGGTAAAATGAACAGCCAGAAGGGGGGGGAAAGAAATATGCTGAGTCATTTATTGGACACTAGAATGGTCAAGTGGCAGGTGTGGTAAAATGGCAAGAATGAAATATTATCTTCTTATAAAAAAAAAAGACAAAGAAAAAGCAAAGGCACACAAAATGGGATGCAGTTAGGAGTTTAAATTTAGACTCAAACTTCATTAAATGATGTTGGCTAAATGCACTAAACGCACAGACAGCATTGTACCGAAGCTGACCAGTGCTGACTGCAGAATCAATGCTACAGTAATGAATGTGTCTAATTAAGATCACGCCAGGCTCAACTGCTCTACTAGAATACATAAAACTGGGCTTCACAGGGGGAAAAAAAGAGAAACACCTCCCTTGGGTACAGTCTGTGCACACTTAGTCCTGTCACGCTATAAGGGGATAAAATCTAAAACCAGGTTGTGGTATTACATAAAATTGTGGTGGTGAGTATTGTAAGGATAATGTGAAAAGCTTCTAAGCCTCCTACAGATTTTGAATAGCAGCCTTTTATCATGCTAAAAACATGCCGTGGTGACAGAAAAAGGAGAGACCACAACTGAAAATGAGAGGCAAACTGTGCTTGAGTGTGTTTGTATTACAGTGTGTGTGTGTTTCCGCCTACCTGTGGGGTCTGTTTTAGGATATAGGATGTGTAGGAGAGGTTGGAAGGCAGACTGCTTGAGGAGGAAGAGGAGGAGGTCTGGGAGCCCCCAGCGCCTGCAGACGAGCTGCTCTGGGACTGCTGACCTAAATTACAGACAGCCACATACACATCAGTCTCAAACCTCATAAACAAGCCCATTATTCTTGATCCCAAATCGCAGTTCATCTTTAATTCAATTCATTAATTTCAGTAATTTCTAATTTAAAAAAAAAGCACATTCTATCTAGGACAATAGGATTTTGAAGCAGAGCTATACAGTCAGCGGCCAAAGCAACAGGACAGATCAACTGTGGTTTCCTGGAGTGAAATTTGGATTTCTGGCCATAAGATACAGGACCCAACTTGACAGGACACGTGAAACATTCTGCCCCACAGTACTTAAAGTATACTGAAGAAGTCGATGACTGTAAGACTGACTCAATGTCCAGGGCTATCGTGCCAGCCAAGATCTTTTAACCCAGCAGCGTGCCTCAAGTTGTAAAGACTCAGCAAGTGTGTTTCTCAGTGAGCTAAGAGCAATATCATGCCTAATACGACCTTCTATAACTTGAGGCATGGCAGAGAAAGAGAGGACAAAAGGCGTGTGTGTGTGTGTGTGTTTCTACAAAGTTTGACCATGTTATGTGAAACTTTTTATGTGTTATGCGCCTTTTTGTGATCACCCCCATTGCCACGCCCCCTTTAAGCCAACTGGCATGAACACAATCACACACGCGCGCATGCACACATACACACATACACACACTTGACCTCTGTGCCAAGCCTCCTAGGGTGCAAACTGCAGCCGCCACAGGGTGGGGAAATTTTTGTGGTCTGACCGATCGACCAACAGAGAAACCTACAGAACCGCTGGTTGCAGCTAAAATTTGCATGTAATTTTCCTTTATGTTTGGCAACTCTCCTGTTAAGATCAGTTTATCCCCATCAGTGATGTTCAGGGTGAAACCACTGCTTTTTGTTGATGTGTAACTGTGTTTGGCATGTGATGTCATGATTTTCGTGATTGTTCTTGCTGCAATAAATAATTTGTACCACTTCTGAACTGATGCACCTGCAATTTGGACAACTGATATTTGGCCAATTCGGGACTCTATTAGCCGCCTTCTGGTGACTGTCAGACCCCTTTTGGAGTGGATATTAGTCATTTACATGCACTTAAAATGACTAACTTCCAGCTTTCTTTGTAATTGTTATGTAGATGAGTGTTTTTTAATGTTGTGTTTTTATTCGAGGAGACACAGATTTGTCCCTGGGCTCCAGAATCAGCTCTAGTTGGTATTGCAGTTTAAAAATAGCTCTTATTTGTTTGAGTATTTATATTATAATATGGATATAATTGTGCTATAAAAGCAAATCCAAATATTGTTTTTTGTTGTATGTAGAGCAATAAGGCAAATTTTCAGTGTATTTGCATTTTTCTAGCTGCGGGGACCAACGCAGCAAAATGATTATCAAGAAAACACTGTGTCCCTATTCTTTCAAAACTGTCTGTTTAAACAAGTTCCACAGGATGTAACATGGCCTACCTGCTGAGTTGGAGGCTCGCAGAATAGCACCCTGTGGGATGAGGAGCAGCTTCCCCTTCCCTGACGGGTTCTTACTGTTGGTGGTCAGGTAGAGCTTGGTGCCAGGAGGAAGGTTGGCCAAGTTGGCCAGGTTGTTGGCAGGCAGCTGAAGAGTGGCCATCACTGAGGACACACACAGAGAAAAACAAGAGAATAAAGAGTTTACTGTAATGTTTGGAGAGAAATGGGCTTCTGTATATACAGGTTTCCTCCACAGTAATTTCTAAAGTCTTAAACTGAATATGATTGTATCACATCACACTACATCAGAAAGAACTACATAAAATATAACATTTCTGCACATCAGGAACAACAATATTTTTCTGTTTTTCAGGAATTTCTTAACTTTCCAAGATCTGGAATGTATCAGTTTATTTTCTATGAGTTTCTCGTATTCAAGATCTGCAATGGAGCCATTTATGCACTATGTTTACGTATGTCATATGTAAGTATTTGTGCATGTGTGTGTGAACCCTGACCTCCACTCTTTCCACTTCCCGAACCACCACTACCCTTGGACGCCGCCTGCTGACCAGCGATGCCACCTGCTCCGCTGACGATGGCCTTAGCAACGCCCTGAGCCACCACTTGCTTCCCACCCATCACCTTGGAGCCAGAGGGGTTGCCCTTGGCGACTAGAATCTGTCCGCTGCTGATGGCCACCTGTTTGACCGCCGACTGGAGCGTTGAGCCAACAGGGATGCCCAACATCTAGAAATGAGGACAATTCCAATTATAATTTCTGAATGATGTCAACTTTTGACTAGAAAGCTATGTGTGTCAGTAAAGAGTCATAGTGCTTATATGCAAGTATATATACACATAAATAAATGCAAATATTATATATATACACATACATACATACATCCACATTATGTGTGTGTATGTGTGTGACCTTGCTAGTTGTAGCCCCTGTGGCCCCTCCTGTTGGTTTCTGGGGCGACATAGAGATCACATGGCCTCCCTTCACTGCGACAAACTGGTGTGCTGATGTGGCGGCAGGTTGCTGCTGGGTGGTTACCGTGGAAACCATCTGCTGCTGCTGTGTAGAAACTTCCCCTGGCTCTTGCTTGATAATAACCTGCACAAGGCATGAGTGCACATGGAGAGGGAGACAGAGAGGCCATGGCGCTTAGAAAAATACTTCTGGGTTTTGGGACAGTTAATATTCATTTATTTAGTGTCAATTTTACTGTCTAATAAAAATCATGAATTCCTGGATAATATCTGCATTTGGACCAGAAATTAAGACATTCATTCTTCTCCAACAGGCTACAAAGAACAGGATGTACTGCTATACTGGAACAATTAAAATTTGCTCTTCAAAGGGCAATTTTTAACAATCAACATTATCACTTATTTATTCAGCAGGTGTTTTTATTTCCCATCTGCCCTGGTCTTTAGTAGTAGGAGCCAGCAGGCAGCAGGCAACAGACAAACCTAGAACGCCAGCCAGTTTCACAGGGCACAGTGAGAATCTCTCTACAATAAATAGACATTTTATAACTAAAACTGTAATTTACTGTCTATGGATGACAAGGAGGTGGGAGTGTGGATTTTACTGCAGGCTTCTGTCACCCTGTGTCTCTCGTCTGTGAGAGAGCGATACAGAACCGTGCAATTCACTCCGCAGTGCCCCCCCGCCTCCCATCTTCAGAGTGATGTCCCATTTAAATAGCTTGCCAAGGCGCTCACATCTGCTGAAGATAGCACCCTGGCGTACTATTAATACCACGGCGCCTTGGTAAAGATACAGATTCTACAGGGACAGGGACAGAGTATCTTCACATGGGGGAACAGGGCGGTGGATGGGTGTTTTTACTGACCCTCACACCACCGGCGCTGCGCTCACTCACCTTCACCCCCGACGAGAGGAAGCTGCCTGTGTGAACTTTGGGAGCCGGAGAGCGAGTGCCCTGGGCAGCGGAGTGTTTGGCTGAGGGGCTTCCTGCAGGGCAATTCACACACAAACACACACATCAGTGAGAGAACAGATGATGACTGCACTGCTGACGGCTCACTGCTGTTCCTGCCATCCTTTCTACAGACATCAAGGCTGCTGTAATGCAAGGAAACACATCTCTGTCAGGGTTACTTAAGTGGGGCTCAGGCTGCGCCGCACGAGCTCAGTGAGCCAAGCTACGGTACGGTTTAATTCTTCACTTGCTGCACCAAAATCTGTTTTAACCTAAGACTGGTGAATCAGCACCGGCGCCCACATCAGCCTCATCCAACCTGATAAAACATCGCTTAATAACAATCCGACCCCGCTGCCAGACCTGGTGGAGCCGTGCGTTTGGCGGAGGCCGCGTGGAAGTGGCTGAGTAGGCGAGAGAGAATGGACGATCTAGGGTGGGAGAGAGAGCTCCTGAGTGGAATGTGAATTGATGCTGCTGATGCGAGAAAGTGAAATACAGCAGCCCGGGTGATGCAAGTTGACTCTGCTCCACTTTAGGGTGATGCTGACACACACACACACACACAAACACACACACCTTGGTTTGAGTGTATAGACTTTTACAGCATCCACCATGCTCTAATCGGGCCACGGAACACTTCAGCTCAGTCACCATGGCAACATCACATCCAGCAATCATGCTGCCTCACCACACGTCATGATTTATGAGTGCAAAAAAGGGACAAAGGAGAGAGAGAGACAGAGGAGGGTAAAAAGAGCAAGAGCCTAACACTGCCAGCTAAGAAAAAAAAAAAAAAAAAAAAGCAGGGGCAGAAATTGGACCAAGACAAAAAAAAAAAGCAAAGAAGCAGAGGAGAGAATGAGGGAGAAAGAGGGAGGCCGGGGGTGTTGTTCATCATCTATACCGCTACAGAGGAGGTTCTAAACAACCATTTTCATATTCTATGTGGGCGGCTCAGACGCGCTGCAGGTCCACTTCCTATATCAAGCGCCACTCTGACACTGAGTAGGAGCTGTGTACCTGTGGAGGCGGCAGACGTGGAAGCCATGCCAATCACCTGGCCCGGCTTGTCCACGATGATGTAAGGGTTGTTGAGCACCG
>OMLF01029524.1:0-21370 GCA_900302615.1 Holocentrus rufus
GAATAGCATCTCTATTTCTATGAATATAATTTCTATGTGGATAGAAATATAAAAATGCTATTTATAAAAATATTGGCATATAAAATTTTTTTAAATGTGTACATGGAGGTGGGGAGGGCCAAAAAGTGTGGAATGGGACAAAATAGCAATTTTCAAAATGGCCCCGATCCCTAGTGGACATGATACCCATGAAAACACTTTATATTGAATATATGATGAAATTCATATATATATATATAGTCGGCAACGTTTTCAAATCTGTAAAAAAATATGTGAGTCCGATATATTGTTGTGTTCAGACAGACCATCTTAAACCATAAACATTGTGGTTTACGCTGGAGGTCCCGTGCGCTCCAGCAGTCCCAGGCAGGCCTTCCTCTCTCTGCATCTTTCGGTTCCTTGTGGCATCCCTGGAGGCTTGTCTCTACTCATGTACAAGGATGTTTGCAAACAGGCCAGACAAGACCCCTGCTGTGAGACAAACACAAAACACAAACATCAATAAACAAACAAATGCATTGGTACACTCCCTCCTTCTAAGCCCTGCATGCATATACATTTATCCCTCTGCCCCCCAAAAAAGCTTCACTGCACTCACTCACCGCCTATCAGATCCCATTGTTTCCCAAAAGCAGCATTGTTTGGTCCGTATCCGGTGCGTTTCTGTGATCTTGTCTCATTATTAATAGATGGTGTCAGAGAGCCGCTGGCTACTCTGTCTGACAAGGGCATTAGCATAAACACAGACTTCCTCTCAATATCTGTTTGCACCGCGCTGTTGACCTTTAATTATGGATGCCTAAATGTTTGTTACCTGTCCACTCGAGTGTGAGAGCCTCTGCATGTGTGTGTGTGTGTGTGTGTGTGTGTCAAGAGAGAGGGGACAAGAGAGAATGAGAGATACAAGGAGACACAAGATACTCATGAGTATATATTTAAATTTAAAGTTAGGCTTGATAACTTTTACCTTGAAGAATACAGAGGTTTTACTACCTGGTAAAAGTCATGAACATGCATATGTGGAAAATTTTGCTTTTACATTTTAGGCTTTTAAACTGATACAAAAATAAACTTAAATTTTGTGACACTTCATTTTAATTGCCTTGGTAAAATGGTGCATAAACAGTTAACAAGTGCTCTCAAAGACACAAAAATAGTGATATCATTAAGAATTATAAAGGTGTTTTAAATAGTGAATTAGAAATTCTGAATAACATGCCATACAGTGAACTCCAAAAAACTCACTTTTTCACTTATTATAAATATTAAAGTTATCCCTATATGTGTTTACCATTATGATAGAGTGTGATAGAAAGCATGTGTTAAATGTTTACAAACCATTAATAAATACTTGGGAGGAGGGGGTGGGAGGCTGAAGTGTAACTTCTACTACTATATTACCATTATTACAAATAAATGAAAATAAGGCATGTATGGGTTAAAGCCATAGCGTATAAGAAAAGTGCTAAAAAGGAAATACAAATTACAGTTAGGGTGAACAGTTGAATGCAAAGGAGGATATACAGACAGCAGACAGAATGACACAAACACCACATGAAACAAAATCTGAACTTGAAATAACTAAATCACAATTACAAAGGCAGCTACTGCACAAAGGCGAGTCACATTAAACTAAATGGCAGTTAGCTGTACATGTCAGCTTTGCATGAGGTTTGACAAACGGCACTTTTATGTGCGAGTTTTCAAAGCAGCATGCGGTAAGTAACAGTGTTTCAAAGAGGCAAAATAGCCAGTGCATGAATTGCACAACCATCAGACACAAAAAAAACTGCAAAAATATTTAATATGGCAAGGGGAACTGTCTGGGAAATTATGACAACATATGCCAAACACAAACCACTTCAGGCAAAGAGCGGTCACAAGTCGGAGCTCACGGACAGAAACAAACACTTAACAGGGTGGTTTCTATAACTGTGCTGTATGGACTCAAAAATCACCACAGAATTTAATCAACGCAACTGTGACAAAGACTCAACAAAAACTATGCATGGTCATCCTCAGGGAGCTGGTATTTATGGCAGGGCTTCCATTCAGAAACCATCTGTATCCAAGATGCACAACCTGGTGTCAGGAGCACAAAACCTGGAGGGAGACAAGCAATCATGTCTAAGGAATTCTCGTTGCTTTTCCTATATATCAAGATGGATTTATATTTGGAGAAAGCAAAGGATGCCTTCAACCTTTAATACATGTTGCCAACTCTTTGAAGCCATCTTGTGGGAGTCATTAGATCCAATAGTTACTCTGCATGGTATGAGTCTATTATAGGGAACCAGGTGCACCCTATTGTGCAAAATGCAAATAATGCTTCCACATGCACTTGTATACAAATTTAAGGCAAGTCTAATGAACAGCAGGATTAAAGCTGCAGTCAACACACTGAGCACAGTTCAGGCCTACAGCATCCCAAGAAGGACTACATCAGTTCTAAGGGCAAAGGATGGCCCCGTTCCTTATTAGGTCATATATTGTTAGTTATTTCCATTATTTGGTCCACCCTCTGTATCCCCTTTCTTCAAATGGATTTAACTAAAACGTAATGCTGCTATTTTTTCCTGTCCAGCGGCCTGTCTGTCTGCCATCATGGCTGATTTATCCCATCCCCTCTTCTTCCCTGGCTGTTAAAAGGTCTGCTGGTGTTTACATGGGTGTGATGTCTCCATCTCCTCTGCCTCACACTGCCCCCGTCACACGACACAACAAGCTTTTATTCTAATAGCATCATTCCATTAGTATTAATAAAGTGTAATGCCTTTGTGTGTGTATGTGTGTGTGCATGCAGCAAGCCATCTACTCATCAAAAATGGATTCAGCAGCATCTCTGCCTCTAGCTATCTGTGTTGTTGTTTTTCCCCTTCACTGCCTCTCGGTCTTGCCTTTGCTCTCTCTCTCTCTCTCTCTCTCTCTCTCTCTCTCTCTCTCTCTCTCTCTCTCTCTCTCTCTCTCCCGCTTTCTTTCTCTGCTCATGCACATTTGTGTGTCAGTGTGTATGTGTATGTGTGTGTGTGTGTGTGTGTGTGTGTGTGTGTGTGTGTGTGTGTGTACGCACACTATACATTTACATCCGCAGATGCATTTCTCTGGTTCTGCGACTGTCATTGTCAGCATCACCATCCCTAACACACCTGGCATTTATTATGCATAAATAACAGCACACTGCATTTCCATTATGCGTGCTAATACCACCGTCCTCTGTCACCAGCGGCGCCGTAATGACTTGTGCTGCTGCTGCGACAATGCAGCCTCAGAGCAGCATTATCTCTCCCTTCTCATGTTCTCACTTGGCTGCGGTATCAAGTATTTAAAGTGAGCTTAGATATAAACTCAGTGCAGAAAACACTGAGTTTAGACTGCAGTGGTTTCAGTGTTTAATTGTGGTTGTTAATTTAATTGAAGAGTAGAGGATGAACAAGATGTAAAAGACGAGACTGTCTGCCTCTTACTTTTTATTTACAAGATGAAACTATCTTGAAAATTTCTTAAAATCAAACCCCAACAATTAGCACTAATCAAATTACTCAATGTAAATTCATTTAAATTTGATATTTAGATACACCCTCCAATATAGATTCTTTTTTCTCTTCATTTTAGACTCATTATAGACATTTTAGACCGTTACGCTAAAAATGCAGATTCATATAAATTGGATTTCAGATGTCAGAGTGACTCCCATACAGTACTTTGGTTCAGTGTGGAACTAAATGAATGCCTCTGTGTTTAAAGGTCAGTGACCAGGCCATTAGGTTGTGCAACAGCCAAAATCCAATTACACACAGAAAAGGATATGATTCAGAAGCTGCATGGACAAAAAATTGCGGTTAAGAAGTGTATGAGTAAGTGACCGCTGATTATTGTTTATGGGGTTTTAAGGCTCAACTAAAATTATACAGACTGACATCAACTACTTCCATATCGCAACATGATTCAAAATATGAGCAAATGGTAGAGACAGCCTTATATTCATTTTTTTCTTACAAAAGTAGTGATACATAAGTGAGTGTGTTGCGTAAACGTGTGTGCATGCTTGTGTGTTCTGTGCACCAAAGTCAAAGTGGTTCCAGTCAAAGAGTGAGGCGTGATATTCAAGTGTGATCTTTGTGCT
Source organism: Holocentrus rufus (assembly GCA_900302615.1). Lineage (NCBI taxonomy): Eukaryota > Metazoa > Chordata > Actinopteri > Holocentriformes > Holocentridae > Holocentrus > Holocentrus rufus. Next base: position 4,124 of record OMLF01029524.1, read on the forward strand.
CAAAGTGAAAGGATCACACATCTCCTCATGGTAACACCTGTCAATTAAATGTTTCAGCACTGTGCTTCAAGACAAACATGGCAGGAGATACATTATGGTGTGCATGTTTGCGCCACTGGGGGCTGTAGAGGCTCTTTGTATGTGTGTTACCATGGAAACTGAAGCATGCAACACTGGAGGACAGGCTTCTTGATCGGAAGTTTTCCAACTAGGAGAAAGACGGTTAAAAGGTTGATATAAAATGGCCAAGAATTTAGAGGAGGATTTCAGGACCCTCCATGAGGAACCGGTTTTAATGTGAGTCTCTCTCTCTCTCTCTCTCTCACTCTGTGTGTGTGACACCCATGTGCAGCTAAATCAATCTGACTGATCAATGTTAATAACTTTCTACTATGCTTGTGTGTGTGAACAGAGAGTTGCCCGTGGGGGAGAGGTATCTGATGACAGGAGCCACACAAATATTGGAGAAACGCAGAGAGATTATTGAGGCTGATGAGCAGCTCAAGGCGCGCAGAGAGGTGCGGATGGACTCCTCACATTTAAAGTCCCGTAGTCCCGCGAGGAACAAAACCCATGCACACTCTCATTCTTTTTCTTAATGGCCCGTGCCCCACATATTCATGGAGCATGAATCTTCATAAATGTTCGTGTTTGCCAGTCTTCTGTGTGTGTGTTTATGTAGGAGTTTGAGCTGAAGAGGAAGAGTCTGCGAGAGCGAAGAGATGAAGTGCGTATGAGGGAAGACAAATTGAAAGAGTCGCTTTTAAACTTTGATAGATTTCTCAAGGTACAGTAGACGGCCAGTTCACCCACAACTCCATTATCATTATTGTTATTGTACACAGCGACTGCAACTGTGTCATCGATGGGGCCGAGCGTCGGATGAGTTTCTTCATCTCGCCCGTGCAGGACAATGATGCCAAGCGAAGTAGAGGCGCGAAGAAAGCAGAGAACGAGAGGCAAGTTGTGCTTCGAAAGGAGGCAGAGATAGGGAGGCTGAAGGAGGAGACTGCTGCATTGGAGGAGAGGAAACTGAAGCTGAAGCGCCGAGTGGAGAGGAACACGCTGTACTGGAACTTCCTGAAACAAGTTCTCAAAACTGCAAAGGTATGTACGCATCATCTACAGCGGCCTGAAGTTTGCCACAGGGCAAACTGGTGGAAATGAAAATTCAGTCATGTGAATTGAAACTGCACTGAAGTTCATGGAAGAACCAAAAGTGAAGAGAGTCAGAGCCCACAGCTCATCACAGCCTTCTCCCAAATGACTACAATGGTAGGGCCCATATTTTTACAGCTTCAGCAACACATAAATCATAGAGCAAATTTATCCAAACAGATAGTGGATCATTATCCGAGTGATTTCTAGCAAAAGGATTGTGCTGCAGGTCAAAAAATCTAATATTTACCTCATTTTCTGACTTGGTTGGCACACGACACCATCAAACTGTCCTCTGGCAAGGCGCTGTAGTATGAACCCAGGACCAGAACACTGACAGTGAGGAAATATAGGAGATAATGAGGGAAATAGGGGCTATTTGGAATTACAGTGCTATTGCTCAAAACGCTTAGATCACGCAGCATGAGCTGTCTGGAGAAGCTGGACGGACATTTCAACTCAATAGTTTGGGTGTTTGACTCACTTTGCATTTGTCACCCCTGTGAACCTGTGAGCATTTCATTCTGAGGTGAGCTATTTCTCTATTGTGTGTGTATGTGTGTGTGTGTGTGTGTGTGTGTGTGTGCGTGTGGGCACACCTGTGTTCTGCAGTTTGAGGAGGTGTGGGAGCTGCTGGGTCGTTTTGAGACTCTTCTCATCACCAGAGAGCAGCTCCGCCAGAGGGAGAGTGAGATCCAGGAGCAGGCGACCAGCCAGAGAGGAGCCCTGCAGACATACATAGACCAGCAGAGCTCCCTGCTGCTGCACAAGAACAACCTGCTGTCCCAGCTACAAACACAGCTAGACCAGACACGCTCAGAAGTTCTCAGATGGGTACCAGGCACAAGCATATGAGTCAACGTTTGGCATCAGAGCTAGGACCAGATCAAATGTTCCTGATTTAATCCTGATCTGTTTTTTTCATGAAATTCAGCCGCCAATATCTCCATTACAGGAAAGTAAGTGGAAACACATCCAGAACACTGCAGCAAAGGAGACGCTCTTACTGGGCCAAATCAAGATGGCGACCCTCAACCTCTATCAAATGTCAAATGGGGAGATCGGAGGAGAGGAGGGTGTGGCTGTTGATGACACAGAGACACAGCTGGACAAGGTAAGTGCCCTCACAGGGCTGTAAAGTGTAGTCATGTCTGTGACAAACAGCCAGCCAGCCCAGCAATGCAAAACAATTAACTTAATAGAGCGTGTACTTCTCAGATCCAGATTTTCATCCAGAACCAGACTGATGTAATGAATGACATCAAACCCCCGCCCTCGGAAACATCGCTGGACTGAAGAGGAGCAGGACAAGACAAAGAGGCCACTGAACCTCCATACTGGAGCCTGTATGGAACAGAATATATCTGCAGTGTAATTTTTTTTTTTTACATTTAGTTATCTAGGTATTATTTAAATTGAGATTGCTGCGATTGTACGATGTCAAAAGTAGATTGCAAGTACTGAGGAGCTTAAGCTTGAGTTTCTGCACAATATTAGAATACAGATTTGTCAGCACAGAGTATTAGGAATATTTTGACCCAGATAACTGATGTATAATGTGAACATAAGTGTGCCGAGGACAGATGTAAACAAACTGAACACACTGAGTTTGATCTGAGAGATAATTCACAGACCAACTGCAAGGTCTGATCAACAGATACTTATCAACCTTTGTTTCAAGATATTATAATCAAATGTGTCAAAAGCTTTTGAAAAAATAATATAGCAACACATTGTTTTTGTTTTTCATTCCACTGCTTAAATATCAGTCATGACTTTCAAGGCTGCAGTAACAGGATTGTGTTGTGCCCTAAAGCCTGACTGACACTTTGATAAAATATAATTTCAACTCAGTAACACTTTCAGTTACTTGCTAACCAGGATGAGATTAAAAAAGACACAACAGAGGTTTGGCAATAAAATCAGAGGCTTTAAAAAGTACAGCTCCAAACTCCTGAAGTAAAACCTTACGTACATCACCAAAATAAATGAGCAATATAATTCTCATCAAAATATTTGAGTACTGTGAATCTGTTACAGACAGACAGACAGATAAATAGATATCTAGATAATGGTTCAGAACAGATTGTCCTGTGCTGCCACTCTGTGGCCAATTAGGGAACAACAACTGGCATGCCCATGGAATCTGAACTATGCCATGTGCCAAATGCCGTATTATTGTCTGATTGTGAAAAGTATTGTATGTGAAATATTAAAAACAAATCTTCCATGGCTGTTGATTATTTGTGATTCATTTCCCATAATCCTCAGCAACACTGTATCCAAGAAGAGCCAGAAAGAGCTCCATTCTATTACATCGTTAAAGTCAGAACAAATTAGCACTGAACAAACGCTAACAGGGTTGACTGCAAAATAGATGTACTTATTAAAAATAAGACATATAAATGACAAAGGTGGAATATAATAAACATAAACATGTGCTCTGTAAATAGTGTCAATGTAGCGTCAGGGTTATGGCATTATTTGATGGTTTATTTGCCCTTCTTGCCTTTCCCCTTCTTGCCCTTCTTGCTTTTGCCCTTGCCCTTCATGGCCTTGCGGATGCAGTAGCCTCTCCACCAGGCCTGGGCAAGAATGGCAGCTCTGGTCTTTAACTCCAAGTCCCTCTGCTCCTCCTTCCTCCTCTCCTCCGCCAGCCAACGCTCCTGCTGGATCTGGTTGTACTCCACCTCCAGGACAGCATAGGCCTCCTCCAGCCTCCTCAGCTCCTCCTTCTCCTCCTCATAACCCTTTTCCAGCTCCTCCAGCTCCACCTTGGAGGGGTGATGGTGGAGGTATGTGGAAGGAGGAGGCCAAAAGGAGAGAGAAAGAAATGGTGAAACGCTAAATATCAAACAGAAAGCAATAACTAAAGAATGATGTCTTATTTGAAAAAAAAAAATCCAATATTTTTTGGAATCATAATGATTTCATTGGAACATTGGTTGGTTGGCACATCTAAACATCCTATATCATCATCAACATCCAGGATAAGCTCATAACTTCTGTATTAGAAAGCTGAGTTACATAGCTGAGATAAGACCATATTAGCCAGGATACATGGTTCACACATGGCATTTATACACAGTCTGTTTACTGTTTCCATGGTAATATTCAGAAGACCCTGATAATTCATGTGAGGAACAATTGTGAACTGGACATGAGGATCCTGTTTATGACTTCAGCCAGGAAATGAACCAGAGTGCTCTGTGCATGTGACCAAACTTCATTTTCTCAGCCACAGTTTGTCTCAATTTGTACCTGTTTCTCCTCCATGTCAGCATCATACTTCTGGATCAAGTTTTCTATCTCCGTCTCCACCTTGTAATTTTTCTGCCAGGGAAGAAAAACAGTAACAGCTGATTCAGTTTCAGATTTAGGTTAAATTGTGAGGTGAGAGCCAAACAACCTCTCTTTGGAGGGAAATAAACGGTGACTCTTTCAATGTGAGATGTCAGGTACAGTAAAGTGGCACATAAGGTATACCTCGCGCAGCACTCTCTCTGCCCCTCGGTTTTCAAGGATCAGATTGTTGAGCTGAACATTCAGTTGATCGATCTCCTGCTTCAAGCGGGTCTGCTTCATCTCCGACGCCTTGGCTAATGACTGGCTTTGCTTGTCTGTGTCCTGCTGCGTCCGCAATACAAAGTCCTCTGATGTCTTTTCCGTCTGGTGCAGGGACCTCTTCAGGGTCTTGATCACATTGGCTTTCTTAGAAATCTTGGAGACAAAAAGGAAGATGGAAGAGATGAGAGAGGAGAAAGGCAGAGAGCAGACAAAATATCATTAAATCATGATATGGCAAAAGTGTTGTCTTATCCTGGTTTTAAAGGCTGCATTACAGTAAAGGCATGAAGTTTTCTGAACTTTAGTTACTTTACTTTATTAGACTGTAGCTGCTTGATTATCATATCCACATTACTAATGACAGATCTTTTCACAGCAGCCATTTTGGCATGAAATAGTGGGTAACAGGTGTTATTAATTGCCAAAAATCTGTTGTGTGTAAATATCTTATGAAAGCACCAATAGTCATCCCTACAATATTGTCAAAGTGTCGATATCAAGGTATTTGGTCAAAGATATGATATTTGATTTCCTTGTTAGCAAACATCTCTCATTTGACACTGAAATGTAATGTAATGTGGTGGCTCACCTCTAGATCTCTGTACTTGATGGCTGCAGCTACTTCTGCTTCCAGCGAAGCCTTGAGTTTCATGTTGTGGGCACGGCGTGAAGACACGTCCTTCATGTAGGCACTCAGCTGTCGCTCCTCCTCCGGGCTGGTCATCAGCCTCTCTAGCATTAGACCATGGAACTTCTTCAGTGCATTGATTAGACATTGCATGCTTTCACTAACCGCAACTTCCATATCCACCTCTGGCCTTAAAGCAGGAATGGCCTCAGGATGGGTCCGGAATAGCCTCAACACATTCTTCAAAGAGCTTTGGAAATCCCTCTCAAGCTGAACCCTCACTCTTTCCCTTGCCTCCCCAATTTCCCCCTCCTGTCCCCCATCTGACCCGGGGCTATCCAGCCTCATCAGTCTCTCCTCCAAGAGTCCATGCTCTCTAAGCGCCCTGCTCAAATCATTGTCAAGGCCACTGGACAGAGTGTCCAAGCGGGCCAACACAGCAGGCAGCATGGCCACTATCTCAACTTGACTGATGCTGTCTTGCAGTACGCCTGAGATGCGCTGTGCCTCAAGGGAGGGCAGCTTCTTTCGTAAAGGTTCAAGGATCTTCAGAGCCTCTTCCCGACGTGTCTTGGCCTTTTGCTGGGGACTGGGAGACAACACCTGGGTGCTGGCATCCTCCACCAGCACTCTTGTCACCTCTGCACACATGCTGTCAGTGAAAGGTGGAAAGTAACTGGATGACCTCACAATTCTCTAGCCAAAGTCAGTCTGGAAAAAGTTAGTCAACGTTAGATGCAGTTAGCTAGTGGTAATTTAGATAGCTTTCAGTGTTAAGTGATGCAACAGTTACTGTAAATCCGGTGAATACATACTTACAACTAAATGTAAGTTCGTGTGAAATGTGATATTACCTACCTCAAATCTGTTCAAACGTGTGATGTCACGTTATGTTAAGTTATTGCTTGCCGGGTGCTAATAATACCCCTCTGACTCTGTACTCCTGCACGTTTTGTTGACAGTTCTTTTCCCCGTTGCTAGGATACCATCCAAAGGACAACGTGGGGGATTCTTAAAAAAAAAAACGCTTACAGCGAATATGGAAGATGACATGGCACATTTATTGGATTAGTATGATTTGATCGTGCACTTCAGATGCAACATTGTACATTAATGTTCGACATAAATTAATTTTGTACATTACATATGATGGCATTAGGTTTCAAACTTTTGACTTTTATTTTGAAATTTTGGCTGCAGCCTGCCGCGAACTGCTTCAGTGTCGCAAAAGTTTGTTGCTCTATGCTCCTCAGACACTTGGGTCGTACGGGATGATATTGTTTGTGGTAGGAGTCAGATAGCTGTACCGTGCGCTTCATTATGGATTAAATGTTTTCAGAGCACGAGCATCAATTTTTCGTTGCTATAAAGCTCTGCGGTTTGCGGTGATGTGGCGATGGCCGCAGACGGGCACAACGGGACAGGGCTTGTTAGCTTCGCCGTGAGTGACAGTGAGCCAGCTGAGTCAATGACAGATGTCATCTCTCGCAGAACAAAGACCAAAACTGCAGCCAGTAGGCACGCCCGCTAAACAAGCATAAAACTTGAGGTACTCCTTGTTTTGCACATTTTAACATAGCTATCTCTTGCTAACGTGTAGTTAGCTATCACCTGATAACGGTGACTATCAAAGAGTACAAAAGTACTTGGCTTGCTAGCTAACAACAACTAATGTTAGCTATCAGCGTACACTGAGGATGCAAGATGTCAAGTTGTCTTGCGGTTAGCAAAGGAAGTTGTGCGCTTATCTAGCTAGCGGTTATTTGAGATTACCAATCTAACGTTAGCTAAGCCGCCTTAGCAAACCGACAGAGCTGCATAGCAAAGGTGAAAGTATCGAGGCTCCTTGCAGCTTTTCTGCGCTAGAATGGAGACTGATGACGATGTGCCTCTCATCCTAACCTGGGACGACGCGAACAGCGGTCTGCTCAGCGAGGAGACCGAGAGAGGAGATGAAAGTAAGTTTCCATCCTTTCCTTCCCTTTTCACTTGCTGCTGGCTCGCTTGACAGTACCCACAGCTGCGCCCATAATGATGGAAATCCCATGGGGTTCACAGCACAGTTTTGTCATGAACTTAAAAACAACATTCCCATGAGAGAACAAGTTTAGGATTATGCTTGCTGTCTTTCATGCGGTGAATTCTGTGTACAGAAAAAACAGTGACTTGATTTGTCATGAAATTGTAACAAGGATGTATGTTTTTGTTAGTCGTATCTGATTGATGGAAGTAATTCACTATAAATTTGCAGCTTCATCATGCATATTGGGACTTTTTGTATGACAGTATATTTTAAGCAGATAGTAAATTATTACATGTCTACTTACCAGATGTGCACTTCTGCAGTCAGGAAACTATGTTGTTGGATCCTTGTCTCTGAGGAGTTGTTGTTGGCTGTCAGCTGCATTCATGCTGGACGTCCAGGCTGAAAAAAGATCTGTTCGCACCTCTGACATCACGTGTGTGTGTGTGTACAGGATGTATGGTTGTTCAGGCTTCTACTCTGTTTTGTAATCCTGCTGCCTTTGTGTTTCTCACATATAAGCAACAAACTGACCCCTGCCAGAAACTGCAGTATCAGCAGGCTATGTGTGAGTGCCCGCTGCCCACCCCCTGCACAGGGCTGATGTGTGAATGTCTGCAGCTCCTGGTCATCTCTTGGCAACAGTGTGTGTGTACATGTGTGTGCATGTCTGTGTGTGTGAGTTGAGTTTTTTCTGGCTCTTGAAGTGAACAGGAAGAGGAGAGGTCTTTTTCCAGGATATCTCTGGGAGTGGTGGACAGAGAGGAGAGATCACAGTGTTCCCGCCGGTTGGTGTTGTAAGAGTTTTCTGGAGAGAGGGAGGCAGTTTGGCATCAGGGAGAAAGAAGCCTGCGTTCACAGTTGGGTCTCCTGTTCACGGGTTAAGATATAGGTGCTGAGTTTAGTTTCAGTTACTATTGGACCGCAGGTGAGGGAAGTGAGATTTTTTTTTTCCCCTGGGAGAAACAATCATGACGGCAGAGTCTGTTTGTGTTTCTGTGAGCCTGACCTCACCGTGTTATTGACTGGGAGCTCCAAACATGTTATTGTTCTCAAACAAATGAGGGGTTCGAATGGCACACGGCACTCCTGTCAGGATAACAGCGAGGCCTCTGCTGGACTGGAGTTTGATCTTTACACTTCAGCTGATTCTGCTGCTGCCGTGCTTTAGAGGAAACCTCCGCGACTGAGTTTCAGAGACTGATCTGCGCTCTTCTTGTCGGGAGTACTGCTACATCTTTTTCCCATCGGATTCAAAGGAGCCGTGCCTGGGGCTGGGACATGTGATGTATATGTGAAGAGGACCCTAACAGACTCACACAGGACTGAAAAATGCAGCCGCATGGGGACAATAGAGTCACATGGACTGATTGTTTGTTGAAGATTTCGTGAATTGTGACTCACATATATGATAGATCCTGCTTTAATCTAAAGGTTGAGGCAGTTAGTAGAGACAGAGTTCATCTGAAGTTGAGTTAATCTATTTTTTGTATTATACTTTCTTTTTATGGTGTTAATTTTGATGTGGCACTGTGAGTTTGATGCAAAGTTGACATTTTTGTGTTATTTGAAATGATAGTCATCTGATTCTTCATTAAGGCCGACCATGGCATGCTTGTACTACAGTGTTACTACAGTCAGACACTCAGACTTCTTCTCTATCCGGTGAAGATCCGTGCTCTTCCTCCTTCCCTGCAGGACATTTTCCCCCTGTATTCTCTCTGATTTCATCTGCCTACATCCTGTCTCTTATAGGCCATGTGACATCAGAGCAGAAAAAAGGGCTCTGTCTGTGTGGAGTGTGTCTCATGCTCACTTCCTTACTTACCCTTTGCAGCAGGTTCAAAGCTCAAAGTTCCCTGAGTTAATGTGGCAGCGTTATCGTCGCACTCCACTGTCACTGGGACCAGTCCATCTTTTCCAGGTTACTGTCAAAGAGACTTTTTTTTCTAACAAGCTGTTCAAGAAGGACATTTAAATTTTCCCAAGCCTTGTTGAATGTTTTGAATGGTTTCCTCCGGAGTCCCTCTGCTCTCCCAGCTCGGCCTGGACACTTGTGGATGTGCGAGGACTTGCACGAAGACCCCGCTCGTCGCCGGCAGCGCCAGTGTTTTTCAGCTGTTTGCATCAGGGCCGAGAGGAATGTTTGCCTGTCTGTGTCTCCAGATGTGTGTGGACGCTGGAACAGAGCCTGCGGACTGTGAATGACACACACACATGCTGTGGACTTTAGGGACCTTAATACATTCACACACACTCAGGCGGACAAACAAACCCAGCAGATAAATGGAGTGTTTATTTGGGCAGGCAGAGACAGACGGTTCCCATGAAGACCGTACACATGACGAGAGTCCAGTTGTGATATCCTCGTATACCTTACAGTTAGAACTAGACTGCATTGGTAGGGGTGCAATTTTCTGTGTATATGTGGATGTGTGTGTGCATGTGAGTGTTTGGCTCATACGAATTTGCAAAGTGTTTGGATGTTAACCTGATATTAGTTACATGTTCTGCTTTTCTACTACTTAGACACTATGGTCTTTTTTTATTCTTCCAGATGGAGGAGGCAATTATGACATAGTGAACAACGCTGTAATTCCAACACCGGGACCGCAAAACTGCAGAGCCCAAAATGCATCGTTACGCCACAGTTGGGAGATGAACTACCAAGAGGCAGCCATCTACCTGCAGGTATTCACGAGCATTTTATTCATTTTGATAATCAAATACGCAGGTCTGCTGCAAGCAGTGGCCTGGCTTTCGTGTGCTTATGAAATTGTTTTATTACTTCCCCTGAGCTATATTACATTTAGAGGGCTAAACTTTGTACTTTTTATATGGGTTGATCTTCCTTCATGTACAGCTGCAGGTCATGATAATAAATGTGTTCAGCTACAAGAAGCAAAATATGAAAGAAAATTCTTTGTTGTTGTTTTTGTGCACCTTTTGTGCGCGTTTTATGTTTCAGGAAGGAGAGAACAATGATAAGTTCTTCACCCACCCTCGAAACCCAAAGGCGCTGGCAGCGTACCTGTTTGCCCACAACCACCTGTTCTATATGATGGAGCTGCTGACGGGCCTTCTGCTGATGGTCCTGTCGCTGTGTGAGGCTCCCGCTGTGCCCTCGCTACGCCTGGATGTCTACGTAAGCAGGGAAAACACACACACATGAGCAGAGGTAGAGCTGTGCATGTTTCTACCCAGAGGACGTGAGTGCAGCTGTGTGTTTGATGCCCCTGCAGGTTCATGCCACTCTGGAGCTGCTGGCTTTGGTCATGGTGGCGTTTGAGCTGTGCATGAAGCTGCGTTGGCTAGGCTTCCACACCTTCATACGACACAAGAGGACCATGGTGAAGGTAATACAAAGTGGACGCTTTCAGATGGCGTACCGATGTGATAATTTAATGATCCCCACAGGGAAATTCTCTTTTTGCTTGTCCCCCTCCACAGGGAGGTCAGAGGTCAGGGCCCTTTACAGAGCAGCAGCCCTGGAGCTGGTAGGGATTCAGTGTCTCGCTCAATGACACTTCAGCAGGGGGATTATTTTCTGACATGGCCTGGGATCTGGGTCTGAGTGACGGCACGGCAGTTTCCTAGTGTTGTCACAATAACTGAAACTGAAACGCTACCTCAATACCATCGTAGATGACTGAATTCACTGTTGACTTTTATGAGCATTCAGTATTTTCTGCAGGCTGGAATTTCATTTCAACATGTGGAATGAAATAGTTAAAGACAAAAAAGACAGACCTGTAGTCTGGCTCTTGACCGTGGACCGGGTTCATTCAGGGGTCAAACCAGTGAAAACATTCAACAGGGTCAAACAGTCGACCACATCTTGAACTGAATCCCAGCCAAACCTACTGACAAAACTGGTGCCAGGAGCAACATAAAGAACAATTTCACTTACAGAACCAGCGAAGGTGAATGCCCTAACAACTCATCAAAACCCTCTGTGCAAAACTTGTTACAAAGCTGTTTAGGTCAAGTGTGGTAACACGATGCGATGCCTGATGCTTTGTCTTTTATGCTGTGGTATTGTTGTAGTGTCAAATTTTTGATTATCAAACTTGAAGTCAAAAGTCTGGTATTGTGACAACACTACTCGCTACTCCCACACCACCCTGTTGGCCCTGAGACAGTGTTTGGGATGTTCAGCCTGTACTCCTACATTGTTTTGAGTTGTCTCTTCTCTGTGTGCAGACGTGTGTGTTGCTGCTCCAGTTTGTGGAGGCCATTGTGGTTCTGATCAGACAGACGTCTCACCTGCGAGTGACCAGAGCGCTCAGGCCCATATTTCTGGTGGACTGTAGATACTGTGGTGCGGTGCGCAGGTACGTAACGGCATAGTCAAATATACACATGCAAAGGGTTGGACAAAATAATGGCAGCACCGAACAATATGTATCAAGCTTCAGTTCTCCTTGGCAGTCTGTTATACCTGGACTTTGGCACACCTGAACATGGCAACACACACTATGACAGGTCCACTGCCATGTTTAACATTTTGCAGCATTGGGTTGAAGGCATCCTTTGCTTGCTCCAAACATCGACCCATCTGCATTTGAGAAAGACAGAAAACTCAGGAGGTTCTGTGGTCCAAACGCTTGTTTATGCATCTTTGTGCACTGGCCTTCGAAACAAGTGGCCCTTTGTTATGCGATTTCGCCATTATTTTGGTCCATCCCCTGTAGATAAACGCACAACTGAATTACTAACCGAATTGTCAGGTCTTCTTGTCACTGATGGACAGTATCTTTCATCCAATCAGAAACTTGCGTCAGATCTTCCAGTCTCTTCCCCCTTTTATTGACATCCTGCTACTGCTGCTCTTCTTCATGGTTATATTTGCTATCTTGGGTAAGAAAAACATTGTTTCCATGCAAAGTAAATGCTATTGCTCCTCTCTTTTTGTCCTCTGTGACAGATAAACAATAAATTTGCTGAGGATGGGCTGTCTGCTCTCTTTAGTGGAAACAAAGGCTTTTTGTTATTTCTTGTGTCTGACTCATATTGTTGTGTCTTCCCAGGCTTCTGCCTCTTCTCTCCGAACACCGCTGACCCGGTAGGTGGAGTAGTTAGTCTGGCTGCTTTGTTTGGGTACACTCTGTGAGTTTGGGCGACTTGGGCGACTTGGTTTGCTCGATCACAGTTTTCTGTCTGTAGTGGTTAGATTTCCTGATTTTGGCCGTCTCTTCTCCCCGCAGTACTTCAACACTCTGGAGAACAGCATCGTCAGTCTGTTTGTGCTGCTGACCACAGCAAAGTAAGCTGTACACGCTGTATTGTTCAGTTCCCTTTGCACGCACACAGCTGGCAAGCTGTACATAACTTCCTTCATACTTTTTAAGCTCAACATTAATATCTTCGCTTTTACCACATGGCTGTTTTGGCCTTTTTTATTTTGCATCCAATGACTGTTCTATAGTTTTTTAATTGGTTGAGAATGACTCCATTCCCTGTTTCTAAAGTTTCCCTGATGTGATGATGCCAGCCTACTCCAGGAACCGCTGGTCCTGTGTCTTCTTTATCGTTTACCTCTCCATAGAGCTCTACTTCATCATGAACCTGGTACACACCGCCTTGCTTTCATTAAGCCTTCAATGTTTAGTCTGACATATTTGTACGATAGCTCCATAACTGACATAATGTTCGAAATTGCAAGTGAGACATTTTGTATGGTGTCGCTCCATATCTCGCAATGGCGCTAAGGGGAAGAGAACTTATATGAAAGAGATTAAGCCGCCAGTAAATGCAAGCGAAAGAGGAAATGTTTTGGGATGATGTCTGATGATAACCCTCATAAACACTTTCACTTACATTTACTAGCGGTTCCATCTCTGGCTCTCATAAATCATCAACATCCCTCCACTTCCTCTGTCCCTCTGCAGCTCCTGGCGGTGGTGTTTGATACCTTCAACGGCGTTGAGAAGATGAAGTTTAAGTCTCTGTTGCTTCACAAACGCTCAGCCATCGACCACGCCTTTCAGCTGTTAGTGAGCCGACAGGTACTCCCACCCAGCTGCCACAAATGACTTCATTTGTAAAGCATTCACAACAGATATGAACACATTTGGTGCTGTTTTCACTGCAGAGGCCGATGGGCGTCTCCCTGAAGCAGTTTGATGGCCTGATGCGGTTTTACAGACCACGCATGTCTGCAAGAGACCGCTTCCTCACATTTAAAGCTCTTAACACTTCGGGGGCCCCTATGCTCAGGTAACACCCAGGCACTCCGCTCAAAATTCTTGCATCTTTCTCCAGACATGCAGTGGTATTTAACAGGACTCTGCTTTTTTACAGCCTGCAGGACTTTTATAAGTTCTATGAGGTGATCGGCCTTAAATGGAAGGTGAGTTTCCACAACATTGACTTTTCGCTGTTTGGATGAGCTGCACTTCTATTTCGGTGTCCTTGCGGCTGTTTTTATATACATGAGTGTGTGTGTGTGTGTTTTGTTCAGGCTCGGCGGAGTGGAGAACACTGGTTCGACGACCTTCCACACACGACCTTCCTCATTTTCAAAGGCAAGTTCTCTGTTTTTCTTCTTTAATTCATGGACTTAAACAAGTTTGTTCCGCAATTGGGGCAGTAATCCTTTCCTCCATTCTTTGTTTCCAGTTCCACTATTTACATCATTGACTCATTTGTCCCCTTTCATTTCTAAGGCGTCAACCTGCTGGTGAAGTCAAAGGCCTTTCAGTACACAATGTGTAAGTGGAAAATCATTTATTATACTGTCCTGTCCTGACCGGGATGAAGGCAGATTGTCTTTCAACCTTGTTTTTGTGACTGCAGACGTGGTGGTGGCTGTCAACGGCGTGTGGATCCTTGTGGAGACGTACCTGCAGAACAGTAAGATCCTTCCCAGTTCAACCAATTCGACTGAAGATGTTTAACTCCATCGCTCACTTTCCCCTCCTCCTGCAGGTGCATTTTCCTGGTCCAGATTTGTTCCGTGGAGTTACATCGTCTTCCTTACCAGTGAGTGCACCGCTTCCCATCTCCACTCTACCTAAAATCATCATGATCTTTATGTGACTCATGTTGGTGCACTGTTCATATGGAGTCTAGAGTAAAATAAAATTAACTTGCATATATTCTAACATAAACTCTGTAACTATCCTCCCAACTTTCAGTTTATGGTGTGGAGGTCTTATTGAAGATAACAGGTTTTGGGCCGGTGGCTTATTTCAGCTCTGGGTGGAATCTGTGAGTAACAGGCCCTCTCTTCTTTGACTCTTACACAAGATGAGTGTTGAATCCAAAAATCCAAATGTGAGGTTCCCAGGAGGGTTTAGGGCTGTTCCCTTACAACATTCAACAGTCTGTACGGGCTTTTGTGCAAACTTTTGGAGAGGCTCTTCACAGACTTACAGAGAATCTCTTACCCTGCAGACTTTACTAGAGAGATTTCCCACAGTTCATTGCACAACGGTTTTAATGATACAAAGACATAGGAGACAGATGCCTGTACTATTAGGTGCTTTTATGCAATCCTGCAGCCCTGCATCCTTACACACTCATATTTACGCTGAACACTTCAGTCATTGTCAGGCTGTCAGAGTCCAGACATTTGGATTCAGTGATGTAAATACCCACCAGTAATCTGAGGTTCTGGGATTATATTGATCCAGGTTCTGTAGTTTGGGTGCTCACCGTTGCTGTGCTTGCCCGTCCAGGTTTGACTTCTCAGTGACGGTGTTTGCCTTCCTGGGCTTGATCGCTCTCGCCTTCGATATGGAGCCGTTCTACTTCATTGTAGTGCTCAGACCACTTCAGCTTCTCAGGTGGGCTTCCGTTTCAGTTTCTCCAATTAGCACGTCATCACATGTTGTTGCATATGGCCGTCATTATATGTCATTTTGGCTCATCCTCTCTGTCTTTTGCTGCCAGGTTATTTAAGATAAAGCAGAGGTATCGCAATGTGTTGGACACCATGTTCGAGCTCTTCCCCAGGATGGCCAGTCTGGGCTTGACCCTGATCATCTTCTACTACTCCTTTGCCATCGTGGGGATGGAGTTCTTCGCCGATGTCGTCTACCCCAACTGCTGCAAGTGAGTCATGTCCTGCACTCGCCTCAGCAGCCCCACGAGAGCCATCACTCTCAAATAATCATATTCTGCTCAAAGTCCTCATCTCTGTTTGCACGCTGACTGAATGAGATTTATTTGCACCAGGCCCGGAGGCACAATATTTCTAAATGAAGTTCATTTCCAGTAACTCTGCTCATCTTTATTCAATCCACCTCTCAGCGGCAGCACAGTGGCCGACTCCTACAGGCAGGTCAACATCACAATAGGAAACAAGACGGTTCTGGAGGAAGGCTACTATTATCTCAATAACTTCAACAACATACTCAGCAGCTTTGGTAAAGACACATTTTATATTTTATTGTTTTTTTGTTTTTGTTTTTAAGATGTGCTGTCTGATGTGTGAGTGTCATGCTTTGCCAAATGAATTTCAATCATGTCTTCCTTGTCTCTGTCTTTTATGGTTTTAGTTTTATGTTTTTTATGGAACTGACACTTTGCTTTGTCTCTAGTGACTCTGTTTGAACTGACTGTGGTCAACAACTGGTACATCACCATGGTAAGATCATGTCATCTGTCTGCACAAGTGCTTCCTCAGCCTGTTGTCGCTCTCTGCCCTTGTTACTGATGAGTGTCCGTTCTCCCACAGGAAGGAGTGACCTCCATGACGACCCACTGGAGCCGGCTTTATTTCATGACCTTTTACATCGTCACCATGGTGAGACGTGTTGGGGTGCATCTGTATGAGTGTCTATGATGTGTACTGTAGAGGGAAGTCTGTAATACATTCTGCAAGTACACACTGTATTCTTGCCTGTGAGTATCAACGTGTGTGAACGTGCGTCTCTCTGCCCTCCCCAGGTGGTGATGACCATCATTGTGGCTTTTATTCTGGACGCATTCGTGTTCCGTATGAACTACAGCCGCAAGAACAGGGAACCACTGGAGAACCCAGAGGGTGGGACTGTGTGTGTGTGTGTGTGTATGGGGATATTGTATTCCTTTGCTTGTACACTCATTGCACATTTGTGAGATCTTCTGTGGGCACTTCCAAACTATAAAATGAAAAGAAAAGTGTTTGAAGAGTTCTGCGCCAACATAAGATTTTGATGCCACTCGACAGATTTAGCAACTTTTACAAAATTATGCGTGGCATTTATGACATAAAGTTGTTGGATATGTTAAACTTTATACTTTACCCTATACTTAAACCTATTCTAGATGAGAACGGGATCGTGTTTGAAGTGGAGGTGAGTCGTAATGAAGCTTTGGCCACTCTGGAGCTGTACAAACAGACCTGCCCAGGACCGTCCTCCCTCAACTCTCTACAGGGAGTCCTACAAGCTATGGACAGGAGTGGGGTGAGTAAACACACACACACACACACACACACCTTTTTACATGGAGTCCTACTAACAAGCTGTTCTCCCTGTATGTGTGTGCAGCACTCGTGTCTGGTGTATCTCGGTCGAAGGTCAAGGACTAAGAGCGACCTCAGCATGAAAATGTACGAGGAGGAGATCCAGGTGAGAAACTGAGGTGATAGCGAACCCCGTCACAGTAAAAGTCGCTCCACCCTCGCCTCCTGTTGACTCATGTCTCTGCTCTCCTCGTCTTGTCCTCAGGAGTGGTACGCAGAGTATTCAAGGGAAAACCTGCCGGAGCCAGACCAAAGCCTGGAGCGGGAGACGGACAGCCCCATCTTCGGCCCGCCTTCCTCCGCAGAGCCGCAGCTCAACGCACAGACTGGACCTCACAGCATCAACTAACGCACTTTCCCTGCGACCACTTACATGCACACGCCACGCTCGGTCTTTAAACGCAGAGAAACTCCATC
>OMLF01029525.1:12005-30931 GCA_900302615.1 Holocentrus rufus
ATTACAAATTGCCACAGACGCAGGCTGTTGACGCAGCTCTCTGTCTCTCCTAATGCCCTCTGTGACCACAGCCTAGCACCCACTGCAGCACCCTAGCAACCACCCAGAGCACCCTAGCAACCACCCAGACCACCCTAGCAACCGCCTAGTAATGCCCTAGCAACCATCCAGAAGACCATAGCAACCGCTTGGCAACACCCTCACAACCATCCGGAACATCATAGCAACCTTCTGGCTATGCCTTAGCAACCATCTGGAACATCATAGCAACCACTTAGCAATACCCTAGCAACCGCGTAGAAACCACCCAGAACACCATAGCAACCGCCTAGCAACGCCCTAACAATCACACAGAACACCATAGAATTAGCCTAGCAATCCCTCAGAACACCAGAGCAACCTCCTAGCAATGCCATCTAGAACATCAAAGCAACTGCATAACAACACCTTAACAACCACCCAGAACACCATTGCAACTGCCCAGCAACCACCCAGCACACCATAGCAACCTAACGATGCCTGAGGAACTGCCCAAAACACCCTAGCATCCTCCCAGAACACCATAGCAACAATCCAGAAACACCTGTGTGTACTTGTACTGTCCTAGCACCATCAATCAAAATTACTTGACAGCAATCACCCACATTCACTTCAGAAAATGCACCTTCCTAGTTTATAACTATTTTTCTGTATAACTGTTTGGCTTATTGGTAATCAACACACACACACACACACACACACACACACACACACACACACACGCACACAGCTGATGGGTCAATGAACACATGAATGTGTTTCATGAATATCCATCAAACCACTTTAGATTATCTTTATATTTAATTCTTATGTGACCAAAACAGAGTCACAGTGTGTTTATGTTGTCTCTTAGATTTTGTGGCTGAAGTTGACTGGTAATTGTTTATAAAAAGAGATCCTAACCATTCGCCCCAGTCTCACCTATCTCTTAGATTCCTCTCAGGCCAAAGATGTATATTATGAATAATACATGATTAGATAAATTCTAATATTACGTAAAATGAAAGTTATCTTTGAAATGATCCTGATCAGAGAAAAAGAAAACCAGAGCTAAATCAGCAGACAGCCTCAGCCACAGCTTTCTGGTGTATCTGTCTAAAAGGTTGTGGCTGGTGGCATTCAGTGGATTCAGTCCAGAGACTTGAGGTATGACAAGCAGTGCCACTTTCTCACGGCCAACAGCTTCTCTATCTCTGCGTCACCACTCTTCCCACCCACTCATCCGCTTACACTCATTTTTTCACACAATCTCTCTCACGTTAGTGGGCAAAAGGGTGAAAGGTCACGGACAGTGCAAGACTTTCTTTTTCATGTTTAGGATAAGCTCACACTGGAGATCAAAGGGACTATGATTTTGGCATGGCAGCAGCATCATATCTTTGATGTATTCACAGTTATCTACTGTACCCTGATCTTTGAAATGCCACCCAAATATGCAGAATTTATTGGATAGTTTTGACATTGACTGAAAGTAATCAATTTCTCTCATAAATCAACACAAACAGCTTTGCATGAGAACGCTATACTGAATATAAACAATAACAAATCTGTATTTACTATCACTCTGTGAACTATGCCCAGTACCTATTTTCCGTAATACACTGTATCACAGAGCCATACACAAAAGAAAACCCACAACACTGACACAAGCAGGCCGTTGCCTCCCACTGAACAGGAAATAACTCTTTTGCTGAGGCATTTTTTCATTCTGCCACGGTTTATCACACCCTCCCACTGTTGCAGTCCAAAACTATCATGCTGAAAACCATGGTAAAAAACCATGTTGTGGCTTTTTCAGTTATTGACCAAATGCAGCTTGTGGGCAGGTGATGCTCTCTCCCAATGTGTTCGTTCTCTCGTGGGCGTAAAATAATGAAAGGAAATATGCTGTGCTCATTTAAATCGCACTGCATCAGTATGTAAAGATGATGATGGCAATGATGATGGCACGCTCTCCACTGCTGCCAATGGTTAGGACATCCCCACTCCCACACATAAAACACACAAAGCGAACAGCCTGGGATTTCTCTCACTGTAACACTAAAGGGTTAGTGGGAGTTTAGGGGGTGTGAGAACTCTTAAAACGCATAGTACTCAGGGCTAAAACTACATGCATCTGCATATATGATAAAAATATGTGTGTAATACATCTGCAATTTTAGCATTTCAAAATCATCTGGAAACAGAATGAAGATGAAAATCTGTTTTGACAAAACTTTTACATCTGAAACAAGCACCTGAAGTCTTCCAAAATACAGAGGTTCCACTCCTGTATAAAAGTAATGCTATTTTATTAACCAGTGACATAGGTGACTTGCTTTTTGAAAAACAAAAACAAAAACAATACAATATAGCACTTGGACTTAGTGCTGTCAATCTTTCAGTTTGGTAACAGTGGGTATGCAGATAGCTAATTTCAAAAGCATCTTGACTCAACAAGGCAAGGCAAGGCATGTTTATTTGTATAGCACATTTTCAGACACAAGATAATTCAAAGTGCTTATACAGAAACAGGAACAAGAAGCACAACACAGGCAGTAAATCAGTAAAACAGAAATAAAAGACAAAATTATTACAATAGTAATAATAGAATCATTAAAATCAGAAATTAAAGACAAAATTATTAAAATAGTAATAGAATAGAAAATAGTGCAGTGTAAGATAAATTTGATTTAATAAAAGGCATTTGTAAAAAGAAAAGTCTTTAGTCTTGATTTAAAAGAGCTGAGAGTTGGAGTAGATCTACAATTCTCTGGGAGTTTGTTCCAGATATGTGGGGCATAAAAACTGAAAGCTGCTTCTCCATGTTTAGTTTTAACTCTGGGGACAGAAAGCAGATCAGAAATGTATTTTGGCCCTAAACCATTCAGTGCTTTATAAACCAACATCAGTATTTTGAAATCAATTCTTTGACAGACAGGAAGCCAGTGTAAAGACCTCAGAACTGGAGTGATATGATCCATTTTCTTGGTTTCAACAAGTAAAATATATCCCGCATATCACTTTCTGATAACCTCATCTCAGTTCTTTGTACCAAAATGTTGCTGGCTGTAACAGTAAATATAATTGATGGCTTGGATGGTGACATGAGGACACAGTAATGACCTCTTTCACGGCCATAGAAACACTCCCATTTTCTCACATGCAAAGCGGAACCACTTGAAACATCACAATCTGATGTGTGACCAGATCTCAACTTTTCATGTAAGGTACAGTATTTTCTTTTACGCTGCATTACCCTGACCCTAAGCCATGGGATGTGGCCAAAATGCTTAGAATGAAGTTAAGAGAAAAGAATAGTCCTTGATATCCAGTGTAGAGACATTTTCTACATTATTTTAACAATGAAAATCTCAACCTGCTCCTCATGTTAAAAGACATTAGCCACTTGTCTTGCTGAGGCCTGTGGTAAGCTTGTGATGTTTTTTCACGAGCTGGACGTGTGAATCCTCTCTTGAACATAACACAACCCCACCCAGAGCATGAGGCTCTCTGCCTGATGTTTGTGTGTGTGTGTGTGTGTGTGTGTGTGTGTGTGTGTGTGAGTGTTTTGCAAATAGAGAGGTGTGAAGCCGCAGGCCTTCTCGCAGCTGAACGAAGGGCGTTGTTTGGATTTCTGAGCCCTTAAACTAGATGTAATGTCAAGTTTGCCAGTCCACGGCCCCGCTGTCTAATTTTAGACACGCATTTCCCTGAAAAAAACATTCAGATTACTGTAAGACACTGCAAGTATATTTAATCAAAACTGGTCCTCACATTTAAAATATGAATGACACTAAGTTGAATTGTGCATGCAATCCAAAATGCCCTATCATATAATCCACTTTTTCATTAATTCTATGTATTAATAGCAGGAGTATAAGTCAATTACAACAATTGCACACTTTTATGTGTGTCCGTCAGTTGATTGCCTAACTTTTAATATACATGACAGCATCACACTTGTAATAAGAAAGAAATGTGTGCATATTAACTTTAAAAACATTGAATAATGGAATAAGGAATCACATTTTGCACACATATATACACACACAAACACATACATTTTTGGTTACTGAATAAATCGTTTCATGCAAGAAAATACATAGAGGCACTGGCCTTTCAGTCCATCATGCACAACCTCAAGTTAAATTTGTTTTATGAACATAAGTACATACAGAAAGTGCACATAAATTATGTGTATAGGGCGGATTGAAATCGCAAGTAAAGCCTGACAACACACCAAGTTTGACTAATCAAGACAATAGGAACTTATTTGAATGTGCCACGTTCCTCTTCAGCCAATGGTACCATATATCCCTGCTGGATGTACACATACAGTACAATATATCCATCACAAATATCCTCACAACAGCCATATTGTTATATTGTAAAAGCCCTTTTGATAACTGTTGGGCTGGCAGTTATCGTGTCAAATGTTAAGCTGCTTTATTGCTACAGCAAGTATTCTCCACTGTTAATTTTGGGCCTCACACGTGTCAAAACATGAGTCCTGGTACGCTGTATTTTGCAGAGTATTTGTGCAGAGCTGTTGGTGTTGATACTGAGCTGTTGGTGTCTGATGAATTTTTCGTTGTTCACAGTTGCAGTTTCACACTCAATCTTGAGATTTTTCTCTGTAGCAGCAGCAGCAGCATCTGCTGATCTCTCTAACACATGCTGTTTGCCACCACTGCAACACTGCAACCAGACCCTGTTTTTTTTTTCATTGCTCTCTATAAAGCCTTTCTCACTCTCTATCCTTCCCCCTCACTCTCTCTTTCAGTGACACACACACTCAAACAGCACACATAAATGCACACACAGCATACACCCAAGGCAGCTGTGTGGAGTACATTGTATTGTGGTTCACCGTCAATTTAAGTCTTTGCTTCAGATTCCTCTTGGCCTGAATACAAGGAAAACAGCACACACACCTGCATGGCATTCATGATATGCACAAGCACAATTGTACTTGCTTAATTTCACTTAATTTTCACTTTCCTCTGAGCACCCAAGTCACTGTTTTCTGTAACCTTTAACCTCTCAGTAAATATAAGCCAAACCAAAAGTTATGGTCACTGAGAGGTGCTGAGACTTATGAAGCAACTAAATAAAATAAAAATGGAAAACGTGGGAGGCGGTGTTAATTGCCCCCCCATCGCAACTGATATCTGTAAAATGATGTGCATCTTGCCATTTCCAGTGACTCATAATGAGAAGAAGACTCAGGTGGCGTTTGAGAGAGCAAGGCTACTGGCACCCAATGGACTCTTTTAATCGCCAAATTTGTAATTTCACTGACCCCTGCTGGATTTGAAGATTAACTACACATTATTGTAGGCGGTTGTCATGAAGGCAACTGGTTGGCCATAGTTCTATAGTGGATTAAAACAACCCCAAACCCTCCCAAATCTACTTTTGACTGACAAACAAATAATATTGGGGTTGATGAGTCAGGTGCGTTTATGGCGATAAAGTACACAAATAAAAACGTTTCAGCAATGCAACGAGCAGTTTATCCCTGAACACCGCTCCCCCAATCAAGACATGGTCAAGTCAAAAGAAAGACGTTTTTTCCTTAGAACAAACACGGACTTTTACACCTTCAAGCGGAGGTCAATTCTAAAAATTAAAATGCATCAAATGACTACAATAATTTTATTTTAATCTCCTATATCACTATAAAATTTCTAGAATAATCCTATCGAGACTAATCGTGTGTTTGTGGTCTTCAACAGTGATTTCACAGCGACATTATTTTGGGGTAATACTCTGTAACATCCTATTTTTGTCTATGGGGTGCTGTCTATAGGCATGTCTCTCTATATAGAGACATTATACTATAATCATATTTGATGCTTTTCATGACTATCTAGCAATGTGTTAATTATGGTACTTTTTATGGACGGTTCAGTGGTATCAGCATCTTATTCCGTGAGAATGGATTTAGCATAGGAATTTAAGTTTTACAGTTACGTCATCAGAACTGTAGGTCAGTAATCCAAGTTATTACGCAAACTGTATCCAGAAAATTACTTTCAGATTATGTGTAGGCTAAAGGTGGCACAGATAGGAAAAGTGAAAAAACATATATATATAATTCGGGTCATTATATCAGGTTTACATTTTTTCCCGTGCCAGATTTTTGCAGACATTAGTAACACCGTTATCTGTAATCTAATCTAATTATAACGTTACATCAACGTAACGCAGTTGTCACTATTTCGTTACACTACACAACCCTGCTGACTTCATATCTTTGCCGTGATACTTTAACAGTATCCATCTAGCATTTCTCACGGGATTACTTGAGTTGTTTTCCTCCGGGTTAAATTATAGTGGGAATTGGGGGTGCAGGCAGTTTCCCCGGGTCTTTAACGGGGCTGCTGAATTAAATTTCTTCGTCGCCGTCCTCTCGTGCCATGACAACCGTTTAAAAGCCCCTGCCAACTGACGGGTTCGCTGCAAAGTTTGCACGAGCTATTCACAGGAGAACCGGACAGCGCCGGAATGAAGTTGCTGTAGAGCTGCTGTGAGCTGAAAAAGCGCTTACCCCGGTGTTTACTGCAGGGGGAGGGAATTTGACAAGTTCATAGAGAGGAAGAATCAAGTGTCAGAACAGGAAATTTATCCAGGTAGGTTTCAAGTTCATCCTCAAAAGTAGAGGTCTAACGTTAGTTAACTAGCTTATTGTTGTTACAAGCTAACTTTACAAGATGACAATTAAAAGACTTCACCTGCCCACGTGAATGAGTCACGAACGTTACGTAAATTTGTTCAAGTATTGTGTTAATGAAAGTAGCTTGTGATTTTTTTCTTGTCCAACAACTACTACTAATAATAACATTACTCACCCCTCTTCGCTTGTTCATTAATTAAAAGGTTTTGGACAGTATTTGGACAGTATCATGTGTCATGGGGTCATCCTTAACTTAACCTCCATTCATAAAACTCAGAAACTATAGCTAAACCAGATATTTCATGTATTATCCTCATATCCTAGCATATTAACTCGCAGAGTAAAAACTTGTGCAGTAGTTTAGCAGTGTTGTTTACTTGCCCGAGCATGGTCAGCTGCATCAGGCAGAGATTAAGAAGAGGAGGATTTCTTCCCTTGACTTCTGTTTCTAGTCCCTCCTTTATGTCACTTGAAGACGGGATTCTTGCTCTAGCATTGGTTGTTTATTATCTTGTGGGACACTGAAAATGAAAGAGTAGGCTTCTTCACATGTGAGCACACAAGGTCTTCACCTTCTATAAGTTTTTTTTACTCCCATTCTTACAGGACCCAAACGTTGACATGTTTTCCCTGTCAGAGCTGGCCTCTCTGAACGAGCGTCAGAGCAGCATCAAACTGTTGAAGCCCTGGTGGGAAGTCTTCATGGACTATCTGGTGATCCTGATGCTGATGGTTTCCGTTCTGGCTGGCACTGTACTGCTGTCCCGGGACCGGGTGGTGTGCCTGCCCCTCGACCCCAACAACACCTCCGATACTGTCAGCCAAAGTTCCTCAGCTAGCGGCGATGTGGCGCTGGCCCACAGTTCTGACAAACCGTCTTCCAAAGCCTCTTCCCAGGTCCCACAGGACAGCAGCCCAAACCCTTCTCCAGCCCAGGGTAGACGCACCCATCTGGTCTATCAGCAGTACGTGTACATTAGCCAGGTAATGTCGTCGAACTGATAAAATGTGACACCAACCAGAGTTTTGTCTGTTGTCCACTCCCTTCAGGGTTTCTACTGGTGTTAAAAAGTCTTAAAAATCAAATTGCAAATCCAAGACTTCAAGACAGGATTGATTGAAGATGTAACAGAACAGCCGAATTAACTAAAACAACTGGTACTGTGTAACTTGTGTGCAGTAGATGCAGTGGTTTTGCCCTGTCTGACAACCAAAACCCTTCAGTCACTGCAGTATCCATATATCTATCTATCTGTCCGTCCAGGTGTGCTACCATGAGGCTTTGCCTTGGTATTCCCGTTTCTTCCCCTACGTGGCCCTGCTGCAGTCTCTTGTGCTGCTAGCCAGTGGCTCCTTCTGGTTCCACTTCCCCCTCACCTCTGCCCGCATAGAACACTTCCTGGCCATCCTGGGTAAGTGTTGTGAGTCACCCTGGACGTCCCGTGCCCTCTCCCATGCTGCCCGACAGGAGAACATCCATGGCCAGCAGGAGGAGGAGGAGGAGGAGGAGAGGCGAATGGCCCAACCTCCTCACTTTTCAACTTCATCATTACCGACAGCAACTGCAAGACATTCGAGCTTGGACTCAGGCACAGACAGTCCCCTTTTGAAGAGGTCGGATGGTGTATGCACCACCACCCCTCTCTTGCCATGCCCCTCCACACTCTCCTATAATTCCTCCATGTCTGCTACGTCCTTTGCCTCCGGGGTGCATGCTCCGGTCTCCAGGCCCTCGGTGGTGGTGCTTGGCAGTCCCAGGCAGGTAGTCAGCCTGGATAAGAGTGACGGGGAACAGGCCAGAGCGCTGTTTGAGAGAGTCAGGAGGTTTCGCTCCCACTGTGAAAGCTCAGATGTCATCTACAAGGTGAGAGGTCCTTTTGAAGTGTGGTTCTCAATCATGTGCCATGGAGACCCAAGAATCTGTAGGTTTTCATTCTGACAAATCACTGCAGAAATAGTCTGCTTTTTGTAATTGGAGGAATTGTTTTAGAGGGTGCAGAAATGTTACTACTGTTTGATTAAACCTGTTCTTTTCATTGTTTTTACTTTAGCCTAATGTTTTAAACCTACAATGATGCAGTTATGTAGGAGTTCAAGTTCGTAGACGGACAATAAATAAAATAAATAAATTCACCTTTCTGTCTCTTTCTTCAGGTGTACTTGGCTCAGACTGTATTCAAACTGCTTATGGTAACAGTGATAGTGAGGTACACCACCCCGCTTCTTGACTCGATCTCCTTCACTCACACCTGTCACCCTGACGAGCATGCCCTGGTGGGCTACAGCACCTTTGAGTGCACCCATGCCCTCGCCTCCCTACTGCACAAAATGCTGGTGGCCTACTTGACCCTGCTGGGGCTTTATGGCCTGCTGAACCTTTACACCCTCAGCTGGATTTTACACAGGTCAGAACCCACAGACAGTTCATTTACTTCCTGTCCTTTGAACTAAAAACACAATTAACTGCTGTGCATTCTCCATACTCAGTATTGTCTAGACTGTGTTAATTGAATTTATATTTAACACTACAAACAGTTAAGGCAGCCCAGAAAATTTGTTATTTTTGTTACATGCCAGTTCACATCATAGTCATGCAGAGGTCTCATGTCTTGTCCTCTGTCTGTCTGTTGGTCTCCGTCCCTCTTAGCTCGCTGCGACAGTATTCTTTCCATGCACTGAAGGAGTCGTGGTCCTTGAGAGATGTACCCGACCTAAGCAATGACCTGGCCTTTCTTTTACACATGGTGGACCAGTACGACCCTTTGCTGTCCCGGCGTCTGTCTGTGTTTCTGTCACCTGTCAGTGAGACGAGGCTGCTGGAGGAGAACCTGCAGAGGCGCTGGGGGCCGGAGAAGCTGCGCTCCCTGACCACTGTGGATGCAGAAGGCTGCTCCAGACTGCAGCTGGTGGCCCTGCCTTGCCTGCCACCGGCCGTGTT
This sequence comes from Holocentrus rufus, assembly GCA_900302615.1. Taxonomy (NCBI): domain Eukaryota; kingdom Metazoa; phylum Chordata; class Actinopteri; order Holocentriformes; family Holocentridae; genus Holocentrus; species Holocentrus rufus. The sequence continues at coordinate 21,644 of OMLF01029525.1, forward strand.
CACCCTCAGCCAGCTTCAAGTCCTCAAACTGGATCTCATCACAGATGCCAAGTTTACTGCACAGGTGGCAAATATGACCTCGCTCAGGTGTGTTGTTTGATGTTGAATTCATGTTTCTTTTGTCTCACGTGTGATAAGAGAAAGGTAGGGTGCTAAAAATCCACAAAGATGCTCATCAGATGCAAAAATATTTATCTCAAGTAAAAATATGACAAGCAAAAAAGTGAAAACTGAACATTTTGTGCTGAGCACTGAACTTTTTTCTGAGCTTTTTTCTGATGATTGATGTAGACATTATGTAATGACATATCACAAACACCTCTGGTCTTGTTTTGATCTAATGATGCACTTGTCATGGTTTTCTGATCTGAACACTGACTAGCCTTATCGGAGCGCAGTTATCAAAGATTAACATTTCAAAATTTGGAAGGGCAAATTGCTACATCATGAAACAATGAAACATTGATTATTTGTCTGCATTACTTATTTGGGGACAACCTGGTTATGACCCTACAAACAGTGCATATGTAGTTAATCACTAATTATAACTCTAATGCCTATTTTATATGATTTGAAAGTATATGCATTATTGTGAAAATGTGCACTTGTACTGCTGGACACCTACCTTTACATTTGGAATCTGTATGCTAAGTTAAGTGGTTGCATATCATCCCAACAGGGAGCTTCACCTCTACCACAGCACTGCAACTGTGGACCCTGGTGCCCTTGGAGTCCTCCAGGAACGTCTGGAAACCCTCCATCTCACCTTCACCCAGGCAGCAGAGATCCCTGGCTGGATCTACTCCCTTCACAGCCTGCAAGAGCTCCACCTCTCTGGCTGCCTGGGCTGTGAGAGTGGGGTGGGCCGTGGCTGGTTACTAGGTAGCCTCCGCCAGTTACGTCACCTCTGTGTGCTGACGATTCGAGGGATTTTGCAGCGGTTCCCTGGGGAGCTGTGTGAGGTGGCAGGTAGTCTGGCGAAGCTGGAGATTAACAATGAGGGCTCTCAACTGCTTGTATTGACAGGCCTGAGGAGGATGACTGGCCTGACGGAGCTGCAGCTTCAGGGCTGCCAACTAGAACGCTTGCCCTCTGCCCTTTTGGCTCTGACCAACCTGCGAACACTGGACTTGCAGCATAATAACCTAAGAACGCTGGAGGAGCTGCTTAGCTTGGCTCATCTCCGACGTCTTTCTTGCCTCAAACTTGCTTATAACCGTGTGCTAGCTCTGCCGGCCACTGTTGGTGTGCTGCGAGGTCTGGAGCTCCTGGATCTGGCCAACAACCAGCTCCAGAGCCTTCCCCCGGCCCTCTTCACCCTTCACCACCTTCGCAGGCTCCTGCTGGCTGGTAACCTGCTAGAAGAATTGCCTGCACAGGTGAAGGCGCTACGGCTGCTTACAGAGCTAGACCTCAGTGGGAACAGGCTGGAGAGACTTCCCCCAGAGCTTTTCAGTGGCTGTTTGGAGCTGCGCATCTTAAATGTGTCTCACAACTCGCTTAGTTCGTTACCCACTGGGCTCGGGGCTTTAAGCCAGCTGTTCAGGCTGGACCTGCGCAATAACTGTCTTGAGGAGCTGCCGGAGGAGTTGGTCTACTGCTCAGGCCTGCATGGAGGTGGCCTTCTGGTGGAAGACTGTCTGTTTCAGTTGTTGCCTCGCCATGTGAGGGACTACTTGAGCCATTCTTGCCCCCCCTCTGGTTTATCCTCAGAATTGCACTCCCGGCCAGAGTCTGACAGTTTTCCATACTTCTCTGCCACACAGTGGAGGTTCTCTTCTGCTCTAGAATCACGGATATAGAGCAGTAAAAGCTAGCCAGCTGCTAACACTATCCTAACTCTTTTTATAGTAAAACCACTTTGTATACTTCTGTCTTTTTATTTTTTTCTTATCAGTGCTACTTTTTAACTATTCTTTTGTGTACATGACATTGCAGAAGTGTTTTTCTCCTATCAGTAAATCAGTAAATAAATTGTACTTCAGTGTGAAGCTCACCGACTTGTGGCTTTAAACTGAAAAGCAATCTTGCCTCACTGAACTATATGAGGCCTTACAACACTCATGTGCTGTTTGAGTAAATTGCTTATGTTAACTGGGAAAAAACAACTTTGAATAAGCATAAGCAAGCAGACTGAACTAAATCTGAAGCCAAACTGGGGAGCATTCACTTTCATCCTAAAAGGACCTCTATTCATTCACAAAACAGCTGAGTCAGATACCAAAACAGACTTTTGAAAAGAGCTGTTTTAGGGCTGTATGAATGAATATCTAAATATCTCCCTGGAGCGGATTAGATGATGAGAAGTAAATTGCCATGTTATCTTGAAGGCCCGGAGACTCCAAGAAACCTTACCAAACATCTGAGCCTCTCCAAAGGTTAAAATTTTAAGGATTTTCAATATATCTGACCCATTGTGAACAACAGCAGAATCCGGATTCCAGTGAAGGGACATTTGTCTGCATTGAGTAAGTGTGATTACAGGCTTTGATACTACAAGTTCAATTAAAGGAAAAGGTTTATATTTTGTTGTGCTGTTTTGTGTTTTATTTAGCTGTATTTGTTATGAATTTATTTTACTAAACAAAACAAAACGTTTTGAGTGAACTTGAACTTAAGTAGTTTATGACCCTTGAATGTTGTAATAAATGTTTTTCTTTCTTTCTTGGCTTACTTTTTCCTTGTGGTTTTTAAAAATAGATGAGCAAATTTAATTTAAATTTGCACTATTAGCGATAAGAGCGTGTGTTTGAGGAAGAGCCGTGTGTGCGGGAATGGGTGAGACTGTCCGTGCTCAGGGCAAACTCATTCAGTTGTGTACGGTGTTGATATATCCCGCTTCTTTCAGCTGGAGTTAACCTTGCTAATGATTGGCAAGCTATTTGCCCAATCCTGCGTCGTTCAAGGTGATGGACGTCCAAATCCACCAATGAAACCAATGCATTCAGCGGGGGCGGTATTTCCGTTTAATCGCATAAACCAACTGAGGCCTCCCCATGCGGTTTTGAGTCGAGTCTTGCTGTGGCGAAGTGAAAACATCGTGAAGGTACGTTTCTAATGTAATATTAATCTGCAAAGTGATCCGGCAGCTTATAAAACGATCGTTTTAGAAATAGCAACAAGACAATTTTCTTGAGTTAAAAGAACACCGCGATAGACTAATTCCGATTGATTCAAATATTAAGTTAGCTTGCTCCTTTGATAGCCTTGCTAATGTTGCGTTAGCTAGCTAACCGACCCAACAGCCTAGCTCGTGTTTGTGAAAGATCTAATATTTTATATTTTCTCCATTTCCTTCTCAATCTAATTTTCATAATCAATGATATCATTTGTCTGTTGGTGTTATTCATGTGGTTCAGCAGAGTATTCGGCTAACAGGACAATTTACGACATAATAAGTTAGCCAGCCACGTTAGCAATTGTTATGCAACATAGCTAGCTAACCCAGGCAGTATACCGCTGAAAAGCTAACCCGGTTGTTTAACCTCGCTAAGCTCCCAACCCGGGGTTTACGAGCCGTGTAGCTGGGATGTTTATGTGTTTGCAGAAAACGGTTTTCTAGCAATGTTCCCCATCCACTTAGTGTAGACTTGGTCTAGCGTTGTGTGTTTTAGGCAATATAACGGCCACTGAATCTAACACAGTGGAAAGTGTAGTTTCATAATGTAGTGTTTACACACAGTCACAATAATGATAACCTTGAGAATATAAAGGATCATACAGTTTTTTCTTTTAGTAATCATCTAAATGGAAAGACCCTTCCTCAATCCCCCACTCTTGCCCATAGTCATTTTAGTTGAGTATACGCAGGAATCTTGGCAGCAAATGGCAACAACAGGTGTGTTTTGTTAGCTGTTCCTCATGTGAACCCTGTGGGGAGGAATTTCTGCCTCAGTATTTACCAACAGACAAAGACACAGAGCATCTTATCTTGTTTTCTGTGTTCCCCACAGACACAATGGCCGAGAATGATGTTGAAAATGAGCTGCTCGACTACGAAGAAGACGAAGAGCCTCAGGGAGCCCCTGAGAGCGCAGCCCCTGCAGGCAAGAAGGAGGTGAAGGGTTCCTACGTCTCCATCCACAGCTCTGGCTTCAGAGATTTCCTGCTCAAACCGGAGCTGCTCCGAGCCATTGTTGACTGTGGTTTTGAGCATCCGTCTGAAGGTGAAGGGCGTTTGATGTTGTCTTAGCTTGTGTATGCTTTTCTTAAGTGTGATGTTATCCAAGTAATGAAATGGCAGTTCTTTGATGTTTCTGAGTTATTTGACTGGGATATTTTGTTTTGTGCAATGTATACATCTGGCCCAGGGAAAGTCAATGATGGATGTTGACCATTGAGCCAGAGTTTGCTTCTCACATGCCACGTATTAGTCCAAGCATAATGATTCCAGCGGGACTGACACAACTGTAGCTGCTCCCTACAGTGTTTTCAAGTAACTGCTCTGTTGGCGAGGAAACAAAGTCACTGACTGAGCTCTGTTCTTTGCTTTTTTGCTACAGTCCAGCATGAATGCATCCCTCAGGCTATCCTGGGCATGGACATCCTGTGCCAAGCCAAATCTGGTATGGGCAAGACGGCTGTGTTTGTGCTGGCCACGCTGCAGCAGATTGAGCCTGTTGATGGACAGGTTAGTACACATACAGCATGCACAAGATCATATTAAATTGTAAAGACAACTGCTTTAATGTCTGGTGCTCTACGGTCACGACTGCTGCACCACATAAAGAAAACAGCATGTGTCAGTTGAACTCAGTGTAAATAAATAGAGTTGCTTGCTTTCACGCTCATGTGTAGTTTTCTATACTCTAGGAGTGCACAAATGATCAAGCCATATCATAATTGCTCAATAACCTAACGAAGTCGAATTCTAAGTGTTGGCATTTCATTTAAACATTTATGTGCTAAAAAATAGAGTATAAAAGAAAGAAGAATATGCTGTGTCCTTATGTGTAATAATGTCTTTTGCAAGTCATCTGTCATGTTTTTGAATTTCTAGAAATAACTAGTGGCTGGTTTAGTGAAATACAGCAAATAGTGCCTTCAGTGTATGAACTGTGATTTTTCTTTGTTCGATTAACTTTGAGGTAAACTGTCTCTGCCCCCAGGTGTCCGTATTAGTCATGTGCCACACACGAGAGCTGGCGTTCCAGATCAGTAAAGAGTACGAGCGGTTCTCCAAGTACATGCCCAACGTAAAGGCGGCAGTATTCTTTGGTGGCCTGGCCATCAAGAAGGACGAGGACGTATTAAAGAAGAACTGCCCTCACATCGTCGTCGGGACACCGGGCCGCATCCTCGCCCTCATTCGGAACAAGACCCTCAACCTGAAGAACGTCAAGCACTTTGTCCTGGATGAGTGTGACAAGATGTTGGAGCAGCTCGGTGTGTTCTTTGTAATACTAATTGGACTTAACTTCTCCTTGGTGAACTTTTTCTTTATTTTATTTATGCAGCAATGATAAATTCTACTTTAATGTCTTCACTTTCATTGGCATCCAACCTCTAAACACAGTATCTCAAACAATATTTGCCTCTGGTCTAGGGCTGCGTGATATATTGATTCAGCATCGACATTGTGATGTGCATTAGTGACATCACAGGACGTGCAATAAAATTAAGGCAGTAACTCAAACACATCATACTGGAACTTTTTTCCCCGCTACAAAAGGAAAACTCACAAGGCTCCCATTTTCCATGACTAATCTATAAGAAAAGGACGTCTGATATTATATAAATAGATATTACAAAAAAGTTTTTCCAATATTGTGTAGCCTTACTCTGGTCAGTACACATTTATTTAGAGCTATATTATTAGCCTGCGTCTGTAGTCCCACTATGTATTAGAGGCCGAAAGTTCACATAAGAAGGACTCTTGAGCCAAAGTAATCTTCCTGCTCAGCACTAAAAAATATGGAAATGAATTTATTATGTCCAGGTTTTGCAGTTGAACAAGAAGTCTCTTAAGCTCAATACATATACCCTTCAATTGTAGAATTTTTTTGTGTTATGAAAGCCATGAAATTGAAGTCTGTACGTATGTTTTCTGTGGGACTTAAGCTTTGGAGGGAGGGGGGTTTAATTCAAAACTTGCAAAGGTCTTAAGTGGTCATTTGGCTTTGAAAAGGTCTTGAATTTTGAATTCTGTGATCTGCCAGCTTCAGAAGAGATCAGAGATCCAACTGAGCAGACATGTTTTGTTTTTTTTATCATACAAGAGGTCATGACAGTATTTGATGCCAGAAAAGGGAGAGAAACAGCAGTAAAGAGTATGGAGTTTTGAAATGGAAACTGTACAGGAAACCCATCTGAACTTGCATTCTGTCTCCTCCTGTGTGGCAGACATGAGGCGTGACGTACAGGACATCTTCAGGCTCACACCCCACGAGAAGCAGTGTATGATGTTCAGTGCCACCCTGAGCAAGGAAATCCGACCAGTCTGCCGCAAATTCATGCAGGATGTGAGTAAAAAATTGTCAAATTCTTTTCCATATCTGTGAAGCAAAAAATACCCAAGAAACTAACCTATTTTATGATAGGAAAGCTGAAAAACATTTTTCAAGTGTAGCTCCCACTAGCTGTCATGATGCCAAGTTTACCAAACCCACTTTGATGTCCTGCAGCCCATGGAAGTATTTGTGGACGACGAGACCAAACTTACACTCCACGGCTTGCAACAGTACTACTGCAAGTTGAAGGACAGCGAGAAGAACCGCAAGCTCTTCGACCTGCTGGACGTATTGGAGTTCAACCAGGTGAGCTAGTTAAGCAGTCAGCTGGTGCACAATGGGCCCAGCAGCACTTGGCATCCTAAACCTACTTCATTTGACCCTTTTGAAGAATTATTCCATACGCACAGACATGAAAAATAGCTTCATGGATTCATGTCTGCCACCATTTTAAGATTTGTCTTAATTTTAATTCACTGTATTTGATCAGATCTAATAATTGCCCAGATACCATCTATTGCACTCCTGGCCAGCCTGGAAGGGGCTTCCTGCTTCTCTATTTTTATTCTTGTTCTTCCTTTTTGGTTTTTGTGGGGGTTTTTGGTAGCCTTTTTCATGCCTGTGAGGTTTCAGGTCGGGGATGTCATTTGGTTTCTTATGAACTGAGCTTGTAAAGTCCTTTGAGATTGCACACCATAAATTTGCATGTGAACTTTGATTGGCACTGCTTCATGCCCTCAGTATCCTGAAACAAGCAGCCCCGGCAGCAGCGTTGTAATGCGTCCCCTCTGCCTCTAGGTGGTGATCTTCGTCAAGTCGGTGCAGCGCTGCGTGGCTCTGTCCCAGCTTCTGGTGGAACAGAATTTCCCTGCCATCGCCATCCACAGGGGAATGGCTCAGGAAGAGAGGTGAGTCTTGAACACACACATTTTCCCCTCGCATACCGACACATGCATACCTGCCCCCATAAACACATACTCCATTGAGCTCCAAATGCTAAGTATGTTTATGGAGCATGAGGCCTCATCAGTTAACTCAACACATCATTGCCTTCAAAGGGGATCCAGTCCAGCACTGCCCACAGCAGCTGCGTTGATAATCTCTCCCTGTCGCTCTCTGTCTCCCCTCTGCCCCGCAGGCTGTCTCGTTATCAGCAGTTCAAGGACTTCCAAAGGCGAATCTTGGTGGCCACTAACCTCTTTGGCCGAGGGATGGACATCGAGCGAGTCAATATTGTCTTCAACTACGACATGCCAGAAGATTCCGACACCTATTTGCACAGGGTGAGGACCTGCAGACGGGAAACAACAGCACCTGTTCTTCCTTTTATATTAACACCTGTTTCTTCTGTCATCAATCATTGCACCATTCTAGGAAATCGGGTGTTTCCTGATGTGATATAATCTTACACAGCTCCGTCACTTATTCATGGTGTGGATTTCTTTCACCTGATGAGTCGCGTAACCTGGCGCGTCTTTTAATTTCACTCCCTCGTCTCCTCCCCCCGCCCTTCAGGTCGCCCGTGCTGGTAGGTTTGGGACCAAAGGCCTGGCCGTAACCTTCGTTTCCGACGAGACCGACGCCAAGACCCTGAACGATGTGCAGGACCGTTTTGAGGTCAACGTGGCCGAGCTTCCAGAGGAGATCGACATCTCCACCTACAGTAAGTCTTCCCAATGTCTCGAAAGTTTGGAAAATGCTTCATTTTAAGTGCTGCCGTTTTCAAGGTTAGGAACATGCTTGAATTCAAATATACTAATCATAATCTGGTGTTTCATCTACACAATCATGAGTAAAATCTATTCATATTTGAAATGACTCCATATGCCATAAATTAGCAAGCATTAAATAATCATGATCAAAACTACAATCAATTATTTTGAACAGTTGGTAAATATAAACAAAGTGGCAATATACAATACATTGATTGCTGTGGGTATAAAGGAATTCTGTAAACTTACTTATTCACAATTGCATTTAAAGCAACAATTTAGAATAGATGATAAAGGTTTAGGTACCTTGGAAGTGCTTGAAAAGGACTTGAATTTTATTCTCAGGAGGCTGTACGAACCCTGTCTTTAGGTTCTGAATGCCGGCTGAAATCCACCGATGCTTCATGTCCTAAATAAAGTTGACCTAATTGATTCTGCTACACCAGAACACATGTGGAGCTCCAGAGTCCCCGTTTGATGGGCTTTAGGAAGACTTGTTGGCATGAATTTAATGCGGATTAAAGGGGTTTGAAGCTGCTTAATTATCATAACACCACTGAAGTTTCCACGTTCTCCGCGCTGAGTATCACATCACTGTTAATGGCTTGTACTCTGTGCGCTATCTGTGGGATCTTGTCCACTTACGATTTCCCTGCAGATAATTAACCGGCGTAATAACTCTCGGAGTAATCTTGGCAACAAGTGACAGCAGTTGACAGTGGCGTGTAACTGTATAGGTCTCAGCGGATGGAAACTGCCCTTGCACGTTAGACCTATTGGTGATAAGTTGGTATGCTCAGCTGTTGCTCAAAGTGATGGTCGTGATCTTCTAAATGCCGGACTCATGTCTCTCTCCTCTTGTCCCTCTTCAGTCGAGCAGTCCAGATGAGTACTCAAGCCAAGCAGAAGTCTCCTTTCCGCGGATCTCCTCGTCGTCTCGTATTTGGAAGCAAACCAATTTCACTGTTTATTTTAAAGCTCTGCTCCTTGACTGTGTTCACCAAACGTTTTATTTTAATGTCTGTTGCTGGGAGGGAGGGGGTTGGCTGGTTTTAATTTCTCTTTTACCGTGTTTTTTTTTTTTTTTTTTTTTTTTTTTAAAAAAATAAAAATTTTTTTTAAAAAAT
>OMLF01029536.1:0-10963 GCA_900302615.1 Holocentrus rufus
ATGACACTTGGAAAATTAGTCTCTGATGAATCTATAATGACGCCGTTAGGACTTGATTTTGAGGCCCGGTGCTGTTTTTCTCACTGTATTCACAGACTAAGCAACTTTGTGGTCACATTCATCATGCATATTTATCTGTGAAATGCAATTCATTACAGCCCCGCATCCCTAAGCGCGCACACACACACACACACTCACACACACATGCAGACACACACAGACTGCAAATTGTGCTCCTGTTCACGATGAGTGTATCAAATATGACTAAACTGGGCATGGCTCCAAGCCACATGCCATGTACTTGTAGCATCACGGGCCTGATTCCAGTTAGTGAGCTCTGTTGCATGTCATCCTCTCTCCCATCTCTTCCCTGCTGCTCACTGCCCAAAACTGCACCAAAAAAAAAATGGGGCAACAATTAAAAAAAAGAAATAAAAAAGTATGGCTGTATCGATGTGACAGCCTGAGAGAAAGCTCGCTGAGATGTATCTTTGATGCTGTCATTTAAATACCCGCTGAATCCTCCAAGCTGTAAAGCGTCTTACATCATGGTGTGGTGGCTGTCTGGGAGATACTGAGAGGACACGGACTGACCAAGGCGAACAAAGAGGGGGAAAAAATCAAGTTTTTAAAAAGAAAGTAAGAGCGTGGTGAATCAGAGGCAGAAAGAAAACCATGACCTAGATAAAACAAATGCTAGACTCAGAACACTACCTTGTCAATAGGGAATATGAATAATCCCAAGCTGTGGACCTTTGCTGAGGCATATTCACTACCTAAACATCAAACAACCCAATCTCACCAGTTACACTTCCCTCTCAGGATATCACACCCGCAGAGTGTAAAGAATGTTATTAAGTCAGGAATAATCGATGAAACGTCCAGTCAAGTGTTGAAACTAAAGCCGACACAAAAAAATGAGAAATGTCTTGAGGGTTGAGATTGTGCTTCTACCGGTTTTGGACAGAATCTCCCTTTAAAGAGTGTAAGGTTGTAAAACAGCCTCCAGTCGCATTTTCTTTGCAAATGTTGTTTTCAGAGTTACCAGCTCCTTATGGATCATCGTCTGGCAACCTGACTGCAAAACTTCGATTTTTTGGGGGAAAAAGAAAAGTGAGTCACGAGCTTCAAGGCGCCATGTTTTGTTGTCAGGTTTTGAAATCACAATATCAGAAACACCGACAGCCTTTCCACAGAGGACAGAGAACTGATCTGTCTCATTTTGGAGTAACACTTGGTAAAAAAAATAATGCATATGGCAAATTTGTTGTACTGTTTTAACAAAATGTTTTAATCCAAAGTGTTTTTTTTTTAATTAACAGGGGCTAACCAGAGCCAAGTGTTGTCTAAACAGTCCAGCATCAGCAAGACAGCGCTATCAGGTTTATGAAATATTAAAATGCGGCATGTGTGTCCCATTGCGTGACAAATCATTCATGACCTCACAAAGCCAGAACATCTCTTCATACCTCGATGAGCAGCTCACACATAACACAGATACTTTAAATGAATGCACACCATCATTACTTGAAGACCAAGGCTATATTTATCTCCAGCACTGTATGTACAGTGTGAAAGACACACACCGCCTGGGAGATGCAGGGCTCAAAGCACGGCAGGCTTTCAGTTCACAACTTTTTGTGCGACCATGACATGAGGAGATGGGAGCTCTTTGTGGGACGTGGACCTTTCATAAAAACATGAATGACTAATGTGCGACCATGCCTTCGGCTATAAAGCTTTCATGATACAGAGACAATGTCACATCACACAGGGGGTGGTCTGAGGGGCGATGAAGAGGGATGAGATTTCCCTTCTGAGAGGAAATCCTGGCCCGCTGGCCTGGGGCCAGTCAGAAGTCATGTTGGGACAGTCAGCCAGTCAGTCACTGTCCCAGTGGAACCAGCTCTTGGAAGACTTTAGTAAGTGCAAACATTTTCTTGCACTTGCTCCAAATATTATTATTTTGCAAATGGGAAATTAAATGGAGCCTTGTCATCGTGTGTTTTGGCTCATATTAAATCCCTGTGACCACAGAAAATCCACTGTACACAACATCGACGGAGCAACAGCAAACAATATGTTAATGAGTCCTGCACAACGGAACTTTCCAGCTCTGTGTGATTTGTCTCCCTCTTGTGCCAGCAAATTAAATGCTGATTGAAAAATACTTCTGCGTCATGCAAGGGAACTCTTTTTAAACTTCACGTGAATTTATTTATTTATTTATTTATCTATTTATTTGAGAGAGAGCATCTCGGAATCGTCAGAAGACATAATCAGCAATGCTGTAGTTTTAGTTATAAAATTCTAGTAGAAATTGCGAGGTGTGCTTGATGTAAAATGCATCACTAACGTGCACCAGCACAGGAATACTGCCACCAACAATAGCTATCCAATGTCCACAATGATGCAAAATGTATGGCATATATTGTAAAGCACTTTGAGTGGTCAGTAGACTGGAAAAGCGCTATATAAATGCAGTCTATTTACCATTTACCAAAATGCAGGAAGTTTTACTGGTGGGTGACAGGCTTAGTTATGAATAGAATATATAACATGAATTAATTTGAGATAATTTGATTTAATTTGGTAGGGACAGATCCTATTTAAATTCTTAGCAGCATCTTTCAGGGAGGAAAAAATAAGAGAACGATATTTTTCATCCTAATAACACACATGTGGCGGTGGCGAAGATGACTGTCATTCAACATGGAACTGTCAGTGTTTACTGTGGCACACATGGAAGGCTCACTGATGGGCGGTGGGCTGATTGGGCTATAGCCTGAGCCATTTCCCTTCTGTATATACATTCAATCTGCAGCACAACCGTTCTCCAATGTTCTCTTCCATCACAAGAGTGTCAGAGCGCCAAGTGCCCTGCTATACTGGGAGGGAAAAGAGGTGATTTGATTGGACGTGATTGAAGCCAGGCCCACCACACCTACTGATGATGCATTCCTCCTGATCCAGACATGTTTCCAACTGTGCCGCATGCCTCTGGCCACGGAATTACCAAAAAATCAGCCGCCACGCCCTGTGTGCTCGCACCATGTGGCTCCGACTGTGCCCTGCTCCACTGATTCACAAAAATAGAGCCCAGAGAGTTATAAATCTAGTGGAAATGAGCAGGGAAGGAAGGAGGGAGAGAGAGATTTGGGAGAGGCATGGAGATGAATGGGCGGGTTGTGGGAAGGTAAGAAAGAGGCTGACAGGGAATTATAACGGGGAGGGCAAGGACGTGAATGGAGGAGGGCGAGAGAGGGAAAGACAGATGGAAGGAGGGCTGGCAGAGAGGAGGAGAAGATGGGAGGAGGGAGGGATAAACGGAGGGGGGCGGCGGTGATACGTTTCAGGTGCGGAGAGGAAATGCGAGGTATGAGCGCGGGTCGCAGGCGGGCGGAGATGGATGGAAAGATGGTTGAGAGGAGGGATTAATGAATGGGAGATCAGAGAGTCTGAAGGAGGGAGTGAATGGAGGGAGCGGCGAGCGCGGAGGGAAGGGCAGATGGAAGGAGAGATGAATGGCCAAAGGGGAGGTGGAGGAGCGAAGGCGGGGGCTGTATCTCGTCCAGCGCTCTACATCAAAGGCCATTGTGCCGCCGCAAAGCCCCGGTGGCGGCTCCGCTGTGTACAACTGGATCAGTCCATTAAAAAGTTACTGGAGGACCATGTGTTGTGAAAACGAGACACAGTTGGCGGCTTTGTTCCTATACGGCGGAAGCGCCTTCCTCCAAACCTCTTGTGAATGCCATAATTATGCTCTGCGTAATCTAATTTGCACTTACAATATTTTAGGAGCACGCCACAAAGAAATCATAAGCCCCATAAGTTCATAAGCTCCTCTTTTGTTCCACATGACCGTCCAGGCTGTTCAGAAGTTGGACGTCCCGGCGAATAAGGCTCCGCTCCAGAAGTTTGGAGGTAATGCTTCGCTGCCATATGGACGATCCTAAACTGATTAAGTTACAGAGCTGTGAGAATAAACCAACCAGGAAAACAATTCCTCTATCTTCTCTCTTGTCTATTAACATAAGAAGAGTTCATGTGCAGAAAAAAATAAATGCCATTGCTAAAAATATATAAATAAATGACTAAAAAATAATGACTGTTGCTGTCTGAATCCAAAGTTTGTCACAATATTGCCTATGCATCAGTCTAATAGTGTGCATTTTTTAATGATATTCTCTTGGGGAAAAAAACAAACCGCTTCATAAAAATGAAAACAACGGAGGATGTCTGGTTTTGCAAATGAACTCTAAGAAATAGGACATGATAATAAAAAAAGAAGGAAAATTTCTGCATGTGCCGTTCCAACCTTGAGAAACCTTTGTGTGATGAAGTGGAATCCCATGGGAGCGGGTAATTCGTCTCACATGTATGTACAACTGTAAAATTAAAAACCGGGAGCAACAGCCAAATGAATTTTTTTTTCTTTTTTTTTTGTTTGTTTTTTTACTAATGCAAAGATTTGTCTGGATCTTACACCGCTAGTTTTCTAAGACTTTAAACGCTCCTCTGTTTTCTCTAAAATCAATTAAGCCTGTGGCAGGAAAAATAAATAAAGACACTGGTCTGAATTTGAGACGCTTTCATTGACGCACAGCCAAAAACAGAAGCAGCTTTCTAGTCTGCCTGGTGGGATTCTCAGTGAAGACAGAAGAATTCAGAGAGGAGAACTGTTGCTCCGTCAGTATAGTGTCTGACTGGGATGCCAAGAGAGAAAAACAGCGCTCTTATTTAATAGTCATGATAGTAGTGGTGTGTATGTGTGTGTGTGTGTATGTGTGCATGGCAAATACTACAAGTTGCAGCCCCTCTACCACCGAGGTTAAACAAATGGTGCATAAAGAAACTGGGCAAGCATCCAGTGTCACCTCTGCAGCAGAATAGGGTGATACATCTCTCTCTCTCTCTCTCTCTCTTACACAAACACACACAAACACACACAAATACACACACACACACACAGAGTGAGGGTTCCCTATAACCCTGCCTCTACACCAAACACCAGATTGCTATCAGTCATAGCCACGGCTATCAGACCAACTGTTTATAAATCTTACCTTTCAGTTGTGCGGCCAATGATTAAGGGTGGTTTGAGAAGAGAAGGTTCCTTAGCTCATGGTGCAAAGTCCCTGAAAACAGAGAGAGGAAAGCAGTCAGCTAGTCAGACACAGGCCACCTAAAACACAGATGGCAGTCAGACATCCACAGCTGGTGAAAGGAGACCTCAGAACAATCAGCCAATTATGTAGTAAAAGTCAAGTAAAATGGATAGAAAGGAACAGATAAATAAAAAAAAAAGAGATACACATGGGTTAAAATAATACTAAAAAGAAGAGAACATCCACATATTTTTGCTTTCACCCTTACTACCCAGCACCTGCTAAATAATATGGATGTGCATATGCTTCTTTAGGGCTGTAAGAGTGGTAGTATCCAGCAAGGAAAACACATCTTAAAAAAAGACAGACGTAACAGCAAAAAATGAAAAAAAGGGCGGAAAAATGAAAAATTAGAGGAAAAAAAGAGAGAGAGTGAAGCAAAATTCAAAGAAGTCCTGAGCAGGTAGATATGGTTGTCATCCAAACACGACACAGATATTGAAAAGACAGATGCAGTCCTTACTATCTCCAGAATGCGGGTAGTAATGGTGATAAACACAGCACTCACCAAGCTGTACAGAACACTGACCACCACAGGCGAGATCAACAGTGGTCAAAATAGTCCAAACCACCTCAAGTATTGAACCACACCTCCTGGACTGGGAGGGTTTAACAAGGTGAAGCCATGTAGGAAGAATTTGGCTCACGAGTCGCGAGAAAAGGAGTCTACAGTGTGGTAAATACAGTTTATCCACACAGGACTGCAAGAAGAAGATTGTTTGGAGTGATGGAGCTATTCGTCATACCCTCAAAATGTTTATCTACTGAACACACAGATAGACAAGCACACTCACGCTAAGTGCCCTGTGGGCAACGCAGGGTCTCCGGTTCACCTGCAGGTCTGTGCACTGTGGGAGGAAAACTGACTCTCCAGGATAAACAGAAAAACCCCACATGAAGAGGAGACTCAAACCCAGGACTTTCTTACTGCCAGGCAGCAGAACTGAACCAATGGGAAGTTATATTGGTTAAGTTATATCTGTTATGGAAATTAAAAATGTGCAGGAATAATACACATATAGAAACGGGCCTAAAAGCAAACAGGAAAACGCACATGACTACACCATCAATTCATTCCGTGCTACAATCAAAACTATGTAAATTTAAATGAGCCAAATCTGAATTTGTATTTGACTTCACCTTTTTGCCCTCTCTAACTGTACACATTTAGCTGTCTTCACTGGGACTAAACTGCAAAAAGTCACAAATGATATCAGCATAGAGGGAGATTAGCTGCCTCTAAATACTTAATTAGTCCATTTGTATCTTTTGCATGAGCTGAGCCGAGGAAACAAATGCTCTTTCGCCACAGATGTTAGATGTTTAGAATTAAAGGTTTTTAAAAGATGAAGGACTGAACAGGATCATCAGCTACAAACAAATACAAAAATCCAAACTGACATTGACATCTACAAAGAAAGATTTCATATCGACCAGGCAGTCCTTCTTCTCCAACATCATCAGCAGAAATTTAAACAACTGGTACCAAGGACAAAACTCAAAATATTAGACTGTTCATTGGCACTGGCATGTTATCCACCAATACAACACCAGGACCTCCTCCTGTAGAGACGAATGTATCAGTTCAATGAGACTGACCATAAAATGCTTAAAGAAACAGTGCAGCCAACAACCTGCTGCCATCACATTCTGCCCACAAGCTTTTGTTTAACCGTCTCAAACTCAAACTGGTTGTTGACCTGCTGCAGATAAATAACAATTCTCAAAAATCAGGCACATTTCCAACACAGTTTAAAACTGCGGCTTAGATCCATTTACAATCTCTAATGACAGATCGATCTCAAATCTACACTTCATTAGCAAAATTACTGAAAAAGTCGGCAGCTTCTCAGTTTCAACAATTTCCTTCTCTTTCCTGTCTGTCTTCAAGTTCGCTGTTGAATAAAGCAGAAATGCCAAAAAAGCTTTTGTCTCTAACTGATTGCACTACTGCAATGGTGTACTGTCAAGTCTACCAAAAAAAACGATTAGACAGCTGCAGCTCATCCCTCCCAGTCTTGTAGTGAATTGAATTTAAAAGACTGCTGCTCACCTATAAATCACTCACTGGCCTAGGACCAGAAAACATTTCTGATCTTTTATTGCAATATGAACCCCCCAAATTTCTCAGGTCATATGCCACAAACCTGCGAGCAGTCCCAAGGATAAGGACGAAACAGCTGTGCTGCAAACAGCTGGAACAAACTGCTTGTAGATGAAGGCCCCTGCATTGACTTCCTTCAAATCAAAGCTGAAAACGTTTATGCTTGCAACTGCATTTTATTAATATTTTACAACTTCTTTGGTTTTACTGGTCTTATCACTTGTTGTTACTGCTTGTTTGTTATTTTACTTATTATTATCTTCCCTTTGTCCCCCATGTAAAGCACCTTGAATTAACTTGAACTGACCTGAAAGCACACATCTTCTTCCAAGTTGTAAAGTTAGAGGCAGTATTTGTTGAGATAATTATAATCTGTTTAAACAAAGCTGGTCTGTATAAGGTGGCCTGATAACATTTTTCCTATATGAGAAGAGTTGACTGTTTGGTCCTCAGGCTGTTGTCAAAGGGGAGAGCTACATTTCTCCTGATCACGGGTTGTAAAGAAATGCAAGTAATGCACATAATGTAACACACATCTATGCTTTATTTAACTGATGCTGATAAATCACTTGTGCAGTGAGGGCTCAGGTTCTAACATCATTCTGAACATGAGATCTTTAATTTGTTTGTATTACATCAGCATATGCAGCGCAAAAATAAATCATCATAGCAGAGAAAAAAATCTCCCAACTTTTATCTGCTATAAACCCGTTTTTGGCTTAAAAGATCATTTTAGCCAAATGAACATTTAAAATGTTATATAAACCTCCTTCTGTATTTAATGGCTGAGATATAAATGTCATCAGAGATTTGGTGCTTATCATCACTACTTGGCCTGACACTGATGGGCTGGCATGAAATCCTGGAGAAATGTCCCCACTGGGATAAATGATTAGCTCTGAGTTTGTGATCATCCAATCACAAACTGATATAAGCTAAAGTGTCATAAGTGTCACACTCATTGTATTAAGCACAGGTACAATTATTTTTACTAGTACTTGGGTCTGAAGCGTCTTCACACAATTTTGTGATATTTTGTCCATGACATTAGAAGATACACATTTTTGTCATATGTAACTCCCCTATGGAACAATTTCAAAAGACTTCCGTTGCTCTGTTTGGGACACTAACACACACGCCACGTTTTGTGATATAGCAAACAGCTCATTGCTTAAAGCCAGCCACGTCATTCATTGTATCTGGGCTGATAACATAGTGTTGGTGTACCTGGGGACCTTCAGGCGATGTACAATATTTGATAATGACAGGCAAAGGATGGAAAAAATCTTAGGGGGATTTTTTTTTTCCAAAAAATGCTAATTAGCCCATTAAAAAACAAATCATAGCAGGCTTGATTCTTGAGGCAAATTGGGAGAATTTGGAGAACAATTGCAGACAAATATTTGTACCAAGGACATGTTTCTACAGGATGTCAAACAGATATGTACACACTGTAAGCTATACGCTCATGCTAATTACACAATAGCAAATATATTGCTGCACATGCTTTAACATATTACTCAATAACCTTGTCTCTCAGTGTAATTTAAGCATTATTAAGCTTAGGATTATTAATACATCTATATACTCTACAGAGATCTTCTATTCCCACTGCCCATTAAACATTAACAGGTATTGATGAGATCATGTACAAACATGTAATAATTCACTTGAATGAACTAACATGTCCCTACAGTGTGTCATGATACCTTCAGATATGTACGTAAGACATGTGCAATGCTAGCTAAACAATTATAAATGTTTGTACACACTACAAGCAAATGATAACCAGTTAAGGACAGGCTCCAATATGTGTGAGTAATTCATTAATCATTCATGACGTAAACACAGTTAAGTCTCATTGTTTGGCATGGCCTCCTAAATCATGAATTCACTGTTTAAAACTACGGGCTGGAAATCACAGAAATTAAATTATGAAAAGAGATGTGATGGAAAAGGCTTGTGAATTAAAAACAAGAGGGATGGAAATGCACACGAATTGAAAAAGATAGTGATAAATGATGTGATTTGTTGAGAGCAGATGTGAGATGAAAAGCTTCATGATAAACTTTTAAATGACTTGATAAATCCAAGAGGAATTTGATTAAAACAATTGCAACTTGACAAAAAAGACATTTATTTATTTATTTATCTATCAATTTATTTATCATTTATGTATCATTCATTCATTATTTATCTTTTATACAAACAGAATTGCCATTAACCATTTAAGACAAGGCTGGAAAGCACATAATGAACTGAGTTTTTTGCTGCCTGGCCACTTCACACCTGCACCTTCACTATTTATCTCTCAGCTACTGTCCATGAAATTCCACTTTTGCACCAACATGAATTTCACAAGCCTGTCCTCCCCCCGTGCCTTTATAAAGAGCAGCAGGCCCACTACCACTCTGTTTTTTTCTCCTCCTCTCTCCTCCTCCTAGCTGTAATCATTACAAGCAGCTAATTAACTAAGGCCACTGATTGAACTGAGTAACCCCACAAGCAGGCTGGGGCAGCTGGCTATTTTAGGAGAAGCTTGCTGTGTAGGCAGTATAGAGTCACTCTGCCTAGAATGGACACAATCCCTTTACGACCAAACATGGCTGCCACCCTCTGCGAACAGGACTATCTGTGTCCTTGTATTTCTATGGAGCAGCACCTCTCCGTGAGCATGGGCGTCCAGGTAACTCCTCTGCAGCGCAGCGCTTTATCCTGCCCTGTTCTTTTGTGCTCCGAGTGCGTGGGTTCATTGATTGTATCTCTCTCCTGGCACTTTAATGGTCGTAGTGCACTCGTCTCTGGACCCGGCATTAGCATGGTCAAGTTATTTCCTCTCAGGGGCTATTTCCACTGACCGAACAGGATTTTTCCGTTCACTCCTTCAAACTTGTGTAAGAAAATGGCGAGCTGTGTTTTTCCATTATTTCCTGTACACTGCCTGGTGATACAATGACACAGCGCTGGCTGTCCTTAGATGTATTTATGAGCTGAATATGGGGTGGTTGCTCTTTAACTTACAAAAAAATAAATAAAAACAAAAAAATAGAGCCTTTCCCAAATTCCTATCATTAAGCAGTAAATAGCCAGTGTGAATCAGAGGGCACTTCTAGAAACTGCTGAGTCTTAAGCACTGACCACTGTTGCACACAGCTTGTTTTATGTCAGCGTGATGTATAAGGCTCCCATATCTTTCACAACACCTGCATCACTCTTGTATTAATCCCCGCTCATTCTACAGATTATGAGAGCAATCCAAAATACCGATCGGTCATCACAGATGATATCGAAGCCCTTCATTTCCTCCTTGATGCAGTGCAGACACGCAGCACATCCTATACACTCTGATGCCTATACGCTGCGCCTGGAGTCTGAGGTATCTCAAAAATATCAACATCAATTTTGCAAGACGTCTGAGTCCCGTGCACGGGGGAGAGAAGAGTGACAGAGAGGGGAAAGAGAGAGAAAAAAGACAGAGAGCAAAGGTGGAAGGACGGGTGAGTGAGAGAGGAGACAGTGGGAGAGAGAGAAAGGGTGGGGGTTCAAGTGTGGGTGCTCCATCAAGCAGCTTTTTCCCCTGCAGTAAAGGATGAGGGGATGACTTACTGAAGGCAACTCTGCACACACACACACACACACGCGAGTGCACACACAAATGCACGCACGCACACACTCGCTCCACTGCAGGTAA
>OMLF01029537.1:0-17426 GCA_900302615.1 Holocentrus rufus
TTGGACCATCATTTATTTTTCCACAGGACAATGACCCTAAACACACCTCCAGGCTGTGTAAGGGCTATTTGACCAAGAAGGAGAGTGATGGAGTGCTGCGCCAGATGACCTGGCCTCCAGTCACCGGACATGAACCCAATTGAGATGTTTTGGGGTGAGCTGGACTTCAGAGTGAAGGCAAAAGGGCCAACAAGTGCTAAGCATCTCTGGGAACTCCTTCAAGACTGTTGGAAAACCATTTCAGGTGACTACCTCTTGAAGCTCATCAAGAGAACGCCAAGAGTGTGTAAAGCAGTAATCAGAGCAAAGGGTGGCTAGTTTGAAGAAACTAGAATATAAGACATGTTTTCAGTTATTTCACACTTTTTTGTTAAGTACATAATTCCACGTGCTCATTCATAATTTTGATGCCTTCAGTGAGAATCTACAATGCAAATAGTCATGAAAATAAAGGAAACGCATTGAATGAGAAGGTGTGTCCAAACTTTTGGCCTGTACTGTAGATAGAAAAAAGAGAATCATAAGAGGCAGTTGAGAGCCTTATGATTGATGGATAGATGGAGAAAGAGGCATCACACTCTGCCTCAGTGAAGGGTGGGAGTATATGAACCGGTCGTATGTAAACATCACATGACACACACAACGTGAATTACAATCACTGTCCGCACGGCTTCAGTGACAGACACGCGTTACATGTAGCAGCCACCAGTCTCCATCTGTGAGCTTTGAGGAGCTGCCATGTGTGCAGAGGTTTCCACTCCCAGAGAATAACATTCAGCTCCCTGTGAGAGGCAGCGTGTGTTGGCATTCCTGTGGAAGACTCCCTGAAGTCTCCCTCACATCTAATTATGTGTTCCCCATGTCAAAACCCTCATTTTGCAGCTTGCTGAAGTCATCCAGCAAAACAGGAAGTCACATGGCCGCCGCACCGCAGACGGGAAGTTCCACAGGGTAAGGCCTCCAGAGCAGAGATTCTTGCGTTTCCTCCACCTGTGCCAAATTTAAAGACAGGGAAGCCTTAGGGTTTGGTAGAAGTGCTGGTTTTCCTTAGTCATTGTGCAATGTGTGTCTCCCCCTAGTGGCGGTTCACCAGAGAACAGTCACTCCCACAGCGGCCTCCGGCAGCGATGTGCAGTGAGTGCTCCCTCTCTGTTTCAGTAATCTGTGCCGAGCTCAGAGCAGTGCAGTGCGTCGCCAACTGAAACGTTTCTCTCTCTCTCTTTTCCCAGAGCGCTGATCAGATGAGGGCCGTGTCTCCCCCTGCTCCTCTTCAGCGCTCCATCAGCAGATCAGGTACAACGCTGCTGTTCATTCAGTCAGCCAAAAACTGTCACTCAAATATTCGTCAGACACGCCTTTTTCCAAGGAAGTGATGGTGACAAAGAAGGTTGAAGACAACAAAAACATGTGAACAGAGAATCAAGTTTGTTTTCTCTTTGATCCAGTTGTATTCATGCACAACATACAAAGATGTACGGAAGATAAATAGCATCCCTGTCATTGGCCAAATTTACTTTCCCAGTGATTATCTTTTACGATGATTCCAGGGCCAAATACAGGCTTGCCTAAATCTATGACTGTAAAAGGCTTGAGATTGGAGAGGAATACAAGCAATAAAGTGTCAGGCCTACAAATAGGATGACTGAATTATGACTTAATTAAAAGACACTGAGTAGACTGATATAATCAGAGATTTAAGACCAGACTAAATCCAAAAACACACACAAGTGTATTCCGTCAAGGAAATGAGCCTAAATTGTGTCCAGTTTATTATGAAATGCCACTGTAAACATCACCCTTGTTTGGTGGGATCCATCTGAAGGAATAGATGATGTCCTGCCGTCATGCAATGTCATCTGAAGAAGTCTGCACAGGCCAAAAAAAATCTTGCTTCCTGTGTGTCTCTCAGACGTCCCATCCTCACCGAAGACGTCCCCCCCGCCCGGCCAGGCCCAGAA
Organism: Holocentrus rufus; assembly: GCA_900302615.1. Lineage (NCBI taxonomy): Eukaryota > Metazoa > Chordata > Actinopteri > Holocentriformes > Holocentridae > Holocentrus > Holocentrus rufus. Next base: position 1,959 of record OMLF01029537.1, read on the forward strand.
GCCCAACAGCTTCCTGTTCCGCACCTCTTCCCGCTGCAATGTCAAGGGCGCAGGTAAACACGCAGCACAACACAAAACACAACATGCATGGAGCCGATCTCCCAGTGATCCAGTGACATCAGAGCCTCTGTACATGATCCTGTCCTCCTGTCAGGGGTGAGCTTCACTCTGGGCGAGTCCGGGAGGAGTGAGTCTCGCACAACGCTGCGCTCTCCAAAGGAAGAGAGGCCAGACATCCTGCAACTCCGCAAGGTAAACTACCACGTTAGGGTTAGACTCATATACAGGGCCGGTATTGATCTTTGATGGATATGATTATGTCTGATAATGCATTTATTGTTGAACTGATCAGTGTCTATAGGAAGCCCTTAATTGGTTCTAAGGTGACATTTTGATCAGATTCCATTCCGTGTTTATGCATATTTATCAAATTATTTTCTTCCATATTTATATGTTGATCCTTGATAATATTGGAATACCCCTTATCCAGGTTTCTTATCCATGGTTTGTTTCTAGGCAACACATACGCCACCATCTTTGGGATTTATCCATGCTAGCTAGTATCTTTGCTGTGAAGTCCAGCAGCTGAAAATACAAAGACAATGTTAAATGGGCAGGCGCACAAGATCAATAGCCACTATTCAGGTCCACTTGTGTTGTTTTTTCTGAATTGGTTCTTGATTTTGATCTACATAAGTATGCATTAATTTATTGTTATCACTGTCCCATGATGGTCTAAATGTTTTCAGGGGCTGTTTCTCCCTGACCAGAATATGTCCTATTGAATGCAGAAATACTGAATACTTGTATACTGGTTTTCTATTTTTCTTGAGTGAAAATGGTCAGATTCAGAGGTATGAGGTATTGGCACGTTTGTTGTAGCACTTCTGTCCAAAACCGTCTGTGTCGGGCTTCAGTGAGCTCACCACATGCAGCTGCGCTCTTCTCTGTCCTCATGAATTCTTCATTGAGTGTTGCTCTTGGTTTACGCTCCCTCTCTCCTCCTCCTCCTCCAATCAGACTCTGGAGTCTCGGCTGAAGATCACTTTACCGGAGGATCTGGGCGAGGCCTTATCCAATGGCACCGTTCTGTGCCAGTTGGCCAATCAGATTCGACCACGCTCCGTGTCCATCATCCACATTCCGTCACCAGCAGTGGTGAGTCCGAGCACCAAAGAGAACGAAATGAGTTGATTCATGTTGTTGTTAGTCATTTAAACAGTGTGGGAGTATTTTTCCCCAGACCAGGAATTTGAAGCTCTCTTCAGAGTTTTTGGATAATTCCACTTGTTTCCACTTGATAATTCCACTTTGCTATTTTGAGGAGGGTGATGAGATTAGTAGCAACTGCAATTAGAAGTGATATCAAAATAGTAATTTTTCATACAACTCATTCCAAAAAAGAAGTAATAAATCTACATATATGACATCGTGTTCTGAAACTTCCTCAGCCAAAACTGAGTTCAGCAAAGTGCCGGCTCAACGTGGAAAACTTCATCGCTGCCTGTCGGAAGCTGGGAGTCGCTGAGGTAAAACTCTTACCGATCACTTCCCCCTTTGTTTCCCTTTATGCTTTTCTCATGAGACCTTGCTTCAGTTTTTGCATATATTTTTACACCTAGACTATATGTTGGCATCTTGAAAACAACCTGATAATGCAACATAAGAAAGTAGCACTCGTCAGCATTTGTCAGGTGCTTTAAGCTTCTTTGTCTGAATTTGCGTTATTCTAGGGTTCAACTGATAGGGTTTTTGAAGGCCAGTCCTGATACCAGAATTTCTGGACTGAAGTTGCTCAAAGCTGATATTTGATGCTGATTTTCGGTATGTTTAAAGAAATACTCCAAACATTTGGGCAAAATACCCTTTTTCTGACTTACCCAGACTGCAACAAGATGTTCGATGCAATTTTCACCTCTGTACGTCCACTGTGTCAGTTCCTATGGGCAGCATTTTGTATTAGATTAGCAAAAAAATTGAAGTCATTAGCCTAACTCTGTCAGAGTGAAAAAATAAACATTACATCAACTCTGAAGCTGTCTTATGTACACAATGTATTGTGTATTTGAAATACACATTTAGGAATTAAAAAAAAACCAAACGAGTCGTCTTAGGAGAAGTTAGATGGTTGGAACTATAACTGCTGAACCTACGTGCTCATCGGTTCCAGCTCCTACCAGTTTTTAAGTTTTAAAAAAAAAAAAAAAAAAAAAAAGATGTGCATTTCACGATGCACTGTGTAAATAAGACAGCTTCAGACTTGCAGTAAGGTTTCTTTTATCACTTTCACGGAACTAAGCTAATGACTCCTTTATGCTAAGCTAACACAAAATACTACCCATAGGAACCGAACCAGTGGATGTGAAGTGGAGGTGAAAATGGGATCGAACATCTAGTCTGTCTGGGATAGTTGGAAAAAGGGTATCTTGCCCAAAAATGTTGGCGTATTCCTTTAAATTTCAACATTCCCATTATTCAGTGTTTCCCAAGAATTATATTTTTGTCAGGGTCTCTAAAACTGATCTGATCTCATTAAAGTCAGTTAATAAAGGACAATATTGGCCTCCTCTATCGGTCTAACCCTAATTTGCTGTGTAATTCTACACCCTGTTATATTGTCCTTCTCCTTGTTTTAACCATGTAACTGCCTCCTCCATCTTTTCTTCCTTGCATCCCTCCCGTCTCTCCTCTCCCGCCGCAGACGGAGGTGTGTGTTTGCTCTGATGTGTTTCTGTGTAAGCTGCCGGCTGTGCTGCGCTGTGTGGCGGCCCTGCTGGCCGTGGAGGAGGGGGGGACGGCGGACGGCCCACCCCGGCTCTCCTCTTCGTCTTCATCCTCCCCCTCCTCCTCCTCACTGCTGTCCACAGGCTTCCTGCTCTTCTACTGTGTGGCCATGGCCCTGCTCTACGCCATCTACTGCCACCTCCTCAGCTAGAGGAGCAACGGAGACAAACACACACATCTGTGCTTAGGAAACTTCACTTTAGCTGGTCTGTACACACCTACTGTAGCCACACACACTTCTAAATGTGCCTAAAAGTGTCACGCATGCACACACACGCCATGTTAAAAGTTTAACAGGGGATGCAGGCCCAGCTCAGCACACACGCGCACACACACACACACACACACACACACACACACACACACACACACACACACACACACACACACACACACACACTTGCACACACAAGACAGTCAGCTGCCCCAGCAGCTGCTGTCTCAGACAATACTCTGCGGAATGTATGTATGTGTATGTGTGTGTGTGCTGAGTATGCATAACATCCATGCCCTGTAGAGCAGATGTCATAAGAACACAAGAGTGTGTGTGTGCACAGACCAAACAGCTGCAGCCACGTGTGTTCAATTCACGGGAGCCATAGACAGCATGTAGCAGAGCACCTTTTATAAAATACATTATGTAAACACACTACTGGCACATATAAGCTACATCACATGCCCTTTATTTACAACGGACAACACGATTCAACAGACAAATAAATAAATAAACAAACATGGCACTAAACATGAAGAGCAGATGAACACTTCAATGCCTTAGCCTAGTTTAGCCTTCACTATAACACTGCATGTATGGAGCAGAGCAGTTTTACAAACAGGGCTGCTCTGCAGGCAGGACGAATCTCATTGGTTGAGTTAAGCCTCAGTGGGCGGAGCCAAAGAACAAATGTCAACCAAAGAAGGAAGTGTGGAAAAAATATAAATAAACCATATAAATTATTATTTTCATTTGTTATCTTGAAAGGTTAGCAGGCTCGCTAACTAGCCTAATTCAATAGCTATAAGTTAGTACGGCCAGTTTGAAGTTGGGAGGTCAGCTTGGCTAACTAGCCAACTTTTTTTTTTTTTTTTACACTTCATATTTTAGCTTCCTCTTTTTCCCAGGTCTTCTGTCTAGTTTATTTGGCACCGTCCATTTAGGCTCAGCTCCATCAGTGACATTGTCTCTGTCTGAGAAATATTGGTAGCAATAAAACTGCATGCTTGTCCTGAGAAGCTGTGGAAGTTGCCAGACTGCGAACTGTGAATGTGATTATTTTAAAGCCTTGGGAAAGATGCAGGTCGCTCAGATATAGAATCTGGATGTTGTTTGACGCCCAGTAATGTCACACTGTGGCGCTGAATGGGTTAACCGAGACAAAAGAAAAAAATACAGTGCCTCTTATTGAAGACTGACAGACCACTCACACAGACTGCCCTCTTTGTCTGCAATGTTACCTGTGTCCAGCGGGGGGCGATGTTGTCCCATCCATCAGCCCCCAGCATTTTGTGTCAAAACGACGGTACAAAACCCTCCAGAGGTTGTGTGTATAAAGTCCTTTTTGCTGTCCACTGAGACCAGCTTACTTTGCTTCATGTCTGTATAAAGTAAACAACTGATTAAATTATTGCTTTTCTTATTTATTTTGGATTATGTTCAGTTTTTTTGTTGTTGCATCGCTTGGTGAAAGAGCAGAGGCCTGTTAGTGAAGCCAGATAGGGTTAATCCCTCCTGTAGCTTTCTTGAATCAATGTGACCAATTTAAATTACACACACAGGTAAATTGGATTCAGTCAATATTCAATTATTCCGAGTTAAAATAACATTGATTGTTTAAAAGTTTTATCTTTGGGCGTGTTAAATAATGGATTCCCTGAAGGCTGGGTTTAATAGTGCTTCAAATGGCCTCTGCTTGTTCTACCACATGCTGTGTCTTGCTTATTGTTTAGAGGTCGGTGTCTGTGCAACAAGAGACCTGTTGGACTAACTCAGGCAGGGTTTGGTAGTTGGAGGGACTGATGCACTGAGGCTGCTGAGAGCCAGTATTTTAAAATTTCATTCCTTTCATAGCCAAAATATTTCAATTGTCCGCTGCTCCTGCAAGAATTTGATTCTTGTCCGGGAGGGAAAAGCCTGTGAAGGCGAATTTAGAAGAAATGGCATTAAATATCACACATATTCAAATATTGTTGGACACAGTGCATAAATATCAGTGCATAAACTCATATATTGGTCTAACCCTGCCCTCAAGTCACCTCAGCAGGATTTTTTCTTCTCTTAAAAAGTCATTTTGCAGAATTTACACCCCGGACTTGATCTATCCAAAAGCACACCTAAAGTTATTGGTGTGTGTTGTAACGGAGGTGTCACCTTTATTCTTTGGTCCAGCCCCCTCCTCCCCACACACACACATCATATACTTAATGAAGCTTGGCCATCTTAGTGAGGGATCCGTCATTTTCACTGTCCACGCTGTCTAGAGGTAAAAAACGGCCACTGTAAAAATATCCACTCTCTTTCCTTGTCTGCTATAACAATTTTTAATCTCACAACTAAAATAGCCTGCTGTTAAAATGAAATTTATACTGCTTCAATCAAAATGTATATTTTATAAACGTGAAACTGGATAAGCACCGTAATTCATTCACTGGCTTAGACCAAACAATATTCTTAAAGATGTTAGCAAAAAGAAAAATACTGTTGTATTTTATATTTATACAATACCCTTGTATTTAATGAGAATAATTTTTGAGTTTATACAAATCTATATGTAAAGTTTTTTCCCCTCTTGCTGTAAAGAAATTATTAAAAAAAAATCTGAACCAGTATATTGTTTGTCTGCTTGTATGTTGGCCTGCTGTTGTGCTTTTGCTTACTGTCAAACAGCTTCATTTGTGATCAGGGTATCTGCATGTGCTGAGAGTCTGTAAATCTGTGCAGAGCATCCTCCCACAGGAATGACCCCATGCAGTTCGTTTCACATAGATAAAGTAGCTGAGGTTTGAGCCTGAATTTAGCTGAACTACATAATAAGAACACGGACACGCTATATATTGGATTTGGATGGCCAGCCCCTTTTTTACTGTACTGTCACTCAACAACTCACTTTACCTCCAACACTTCCTGTTTTGCATTCCAAAATAAAAGCCTTGACCATATACAGTGTGCAACTGCCTGCTAGATGGGATCACAGCATTTCACCAAATGACAAACTCAATAAAATAGCTTACAGTATTATATGTATGTAATTCCTGCCCTCTTCTTGTGTGCGCACATGCGTGTTACAGCCTTAAGAAACTGTCCTGTGGGTTCCATTCTGTGGATCATATATTAGAGGGTAGGAAGAAATAACCTATGTCATGTCTAACATGATCCAAATTTTAAGGCCTTTAAAAGTGTTACCTTGTCAAATATCAAATCCAGTTATTAGAGGTCATACTTTTTCCAATAGAATTTTGTTTTGATGTAACTATTAAGTCAGATTATGGTAATGGCAGTTTCTTAACATTCAGTGATATACTGCTTTGAGACAGAGTCAGAAAGTGAGGCAAACAAAATTATTCCGGTAATATATTTCAGTGAGTTTTCAGTTTGATTAAAAGTTGTGAGGTTGTGGGATCAGCAGTACCACATTGGAGGACTGGAACCATGTAGGCTAAGTTTACTCTTGGATTAATACAGGACCGTGTCGAGGCAGCATAACATATCTTGGACTTCATGTCACCTAATAACTTTTTGGTGTCATATTTCTTATTCGGCTCATTCATAGTTTATTCAAACTTAACCGATTTTCACAGCTTAATTTTTCTTAAATTCAACTCCAGCTAGCATTTTAAAGGCCTTAAAAAGTCTTGATTTTGGCTTTGAGCAGCCTGCAGATCCCCTGTGCCCTGCGCTTTAACCTCCTCAGAAGCTCCTCTGCTCTCCAAACAGCAGGTTTACCGAGGTAAATCCTATCTGCCCTGTGCTGGAGGAGGTGAGTTTGTTCAGCCAAGGTCGAGGTAATGGTCCGGCTCAGCCTGTAGGTTTGTACTGCAGCGTTTGGAGTGGGCTCACTCCATAAATTGTGCCATGTCGCCCTTCTTCTTTTTCCACTCTGCATCAGCTCAACCTCCAGCCTTCTCCTCACACACAGCAGTACGTGGCAGAGGTACGAGTGTGTATGATGAAGTTCTGGATGAAAATGATTCGCAGTCACAGAAGTTTGTAAACCTTAAAATCTTCCCATGCGGATCCCTGAGGCTGAATCTGATCAAATGGTGGTCTGCCGATTCATGGCCTTCAGCATTTAACAGACAAATGCACTATTAGACTAGACTAGATCAATGAGGATTGACTTTCACTGGGTTCGTTACAGTTGATGGTCATTTACTATGAATCCATCGTTGATATTTCAGGGGATCAGGTAAAATGAGATATGAGGATCAGGTCACTGATCCAGTCAGTGTATTTGCAGATATAATTAGTGTCTTGGTCCAGTGCTCGGCCTGAATATGACTAAGGTCTACTGGGTTATTTTATTATCTCTGAACCATTTACTCTCACAGATTAGAGTTTTATTTGTAAAAGCATTTCTTGGAGGCAGAGCTGCTCTCATTGGTTGTCAGTGTGCAGAGCCAAAGAGACACTGTTAAAAGTTGGTTAAAAGTTAAAGCAATCCCATAGAAAGAAAAGGCTGAACAATAGCCCTTTACTGCAGTGAGAAAAAAAAGTGCAGTATAGTCTTGTGGCCATAGGGGGCTGTACTGAGCATTTGCTACAGAGAGTACAACATATGTCATACAGTGGAGCGAAATGCTATAAAATTATCACCAGAGTTAATTTCAAATTATTTACAAACAACCCAATGTTATTAATGAACACATAATTATAAGATGACATGCAATTTATGGTTTTGAAATTATGATACTTTCAACTGATTTCCACTGGCATTGAGGCTACGATTTGTCAGCATTTCCGAGACTTTGGATTAAAAAATCAGCTGTAATGGGAGACATGAATTCCTTCAAAATCATTTATGACATTTGGATGTTTGTTTGTATATGAGAAAATAACTTTCACACATTTTTTAAATATATAGTTTATAGGGTTAGCTAACAGCTATTTGTTTTGTCCAATTTAAGAGAAAAATGTGGAGATAAAAACATCTAAGTTTTAAATGACAGACCCTAACCCTGTGACAGGGATGATGATGTGAAAACCCCACGGATTTTCCCCATAGAGAAATTATGCTGGATTCAGAATTCCATATTTGGGCAAATTTGTAGTCTGGCTTTTGAAGCCTATAAATGAGTAGGCTTTTGTTTTTTTTATCTTGATGTGCCTGGTTTCTGTGTATATCCAAAGGAAAGTGGAAACACGTCTGATTTAATGGTTTTCCTTTCAGGCCTTGAGGCAATAAAAACTAGAACATTTGACAGGGTATGTGCACTTTTGATATCCACTGTAGATGAGATTGAAATTACATGCTGTGGTAGAGAGTGGCATAGAGCCTGTTTCATACAGTAATTGGTTAACTCTTTCACCACTGAGTTGTCCTTTACATTTACACACCAGTCCCAGAGAACACAGACCAAGCTGAACCAAGAGACAGAAACATAGAAACAAAACCAAAATGTCTGTTAAAGAAAAATACAATTATTTGGTTGATCACAGGGACATGGCCAAGGGGTGACACCCATCCCCCCCAAAATCTGAATGGCCACGCCTACTGCCACGCCTACCAACAACAGAATATGATAGGTCACTGACTTGTAAATATCAATGAAAGATGTTAAAAAATGCATCATTATTTTTCAGTACACTGGTTATGATTGAAGGACAGTAGAATAATACCGAAAAGTAAAAGAATAAAAGTTTGGAAACATACAGTGCAGCAAGAATGAAACTACTTAGAACAAGTATAAAAAAAACGAGCAAGTATTGATTCATGTATTGATGAGTCCCCCTGGTTTGTGCTTGTGCCCCAGCCTTGCCCCCCATCCCACCCTTCCTAAATGTTCTAGACACGCCTCTGGTTGATCGCTATATAGAACTGAGGTTAGTAATGAAATGGAGAAGAGGCATCATAGCTGTCAGATAAAACCCCTGCAGTCACAGTACAGAGAAGATTTCCCAGAGAGGAATACAGGATGGGGGTTGAAAGAAGCATTAAGATGCCGATCAGATCCATGTTTAAACATGAACTCTACTGGTGATCACCGTGATGCACACTGTAAATATTTGCGATAACAATACATGTCAGATAGGCAGCGCTGGACTGCATACCAAGCATCACTCCGCATCCTGTTGTACAAAAAGATAGAGTTCCACTCTCAGTTAACTGAAAGTTAATTGAATCGACTGTTTTCATCCTGGCTCCTGTTGTATTTGATTCCAGTCCGGCTGCAGATACCAAGCAATCAGGAGAACTACTGACAGGGACTATTTGTAGGAGAAAGATTGCTGTGTTTTTCTTGGAAAGAGGACTAGACGCCACAGAGGAAACACTTCTGTGGTGGAATTTCACACGCAATCTCTCTCATGGCCTTTGCTTCAACCCCAAGCACAACTATTATCTAGATTCTGCATCCGACTCTTTCGTTCCTCCTGTCATTCCACTGCTTTTCTGTTTTACTTGATGCTATTGCATGTATATCTTGAAATTCTGAGAGAAGTCTGATATATTGGGGCCAACATTGTTTTTTTGTTAAAAGAAAATCAGATCTCAGTGTGGCCATTCTCTGATAGCATGGATATTTTGCAGTTTGGTTATGTTTTTATTATAGAACTGATCTTTCAAGCCAATGGGGTGAATGATTTAAGAGCGAATATATAAGCTGATTCATTGTTATGAAAAGTTTTGAACATTTTGTTGGCAGTCCTGCAACTGCAAATGTTGCCCGACACACTGCCATTTGAAAAGTTTGGTCCAAAAAGGTGTGTCCGTCAATACATGGATAAAACTTGTTTTTTTAAATTATGATTATATTCTTATTCTTTGATTTATTTTTCTTTTTTTTTTCTTTTTTTTTTTTTTTTTTTTACCTGCACCTGTTCCTCCTGCCCTGTACATTTCCAAACCTTTATGTTGAACATCCTATCTTAAAAACTAGCACTCATCAACTTTCCATTTGATTCTTCTACTTTTCAATATTATTCTACTGTCCTTCCTTTTGGTACTCCCCTACCAAAGCCACTAGGGGTGGCTTATTAGATTTCAGGGGGGGCAGGTGCCACCCCTGGCCACGCCCCTGAATCTAGCCCAAGTGAATGCAGCTTTAATTAGTAATTAGCGTTAGATAGGGCTGAAACATAAAATTTGATATCTCAAAATCTTTTGGGCTGATTGCCATGAAATTTGGAAACCACATTCATGGTCCCCAGTGGATGAACCTTGAGAACTTTGGTGACCTCATGACCAGACCCAGACGGAATCTGCAGTTTTTGCGGGGGTTTTCTGCGGTGATTGAAAAGGAAAATCTGTGGAATTCGTCGGAGTTCTGCACGCGCAGATTCCGTGTGGGCCTCATAACTTTACCTATAGCATCACCCTGAGGCCAAAATGTAAAAATCATATTCTTCCATGCCTGCGCTTGCCAAGGAGTTGTCTCAATTTTACAATTACAATATATGCTACTCAACACTCAACAAGCTCAACACTCATTCACACCATGACTCATGTGACCCTAAGGACCCACGTGATGGCCGGGTTGGTCAACGACTCACATATGACCTCAACAACTCATAACGACTCTCTAGGTAGAACGACCCTGCAAGAGGATAAATACCTGGGTCTCCCAACCAGTCAGTTAGAACTGAAGAAGCCTTTTGGATGAGAGGCGAAACGTCTTCTAGAAACTCTATCAAGTCCAGTTGACCCTACGAAGCACTTAGAAGTACCATGACCTGGATGAATGAGAACCTTCGCAGACAATATATGCTACTGTATGGCACCACCACAGGAAGAGTGACCCCATATTAAAGTGGGTTGTTTTGAACTAGACTACTGCGTAAGCTATTGTGAATTTTCATTTGTAGGAAGGCAGCTTTAGCTGGAAGAAACAAAGGCAGAGTGCCCAGCTGTTTACTTGCATGGAATCTGACTAAAATATTAGGTTGAGTTCTCCCTATAGAAAACCAAAGTAGCACTGATCATTTCTACAATAGTACTGTTTGTAATCAATCATATCCATCATATAAGAGGTGGACCACGCTCTGAATAAGAACAAATCAGAGTTTCTGAAGAAGCCAATGTTAGCTCAAAATATCAGTCTAACCTTCAGTAACTGTTTCTGCTTGAAGTGAATATGTATCTATCTCTGTCCATGCCTCTCTACCTCTCTGACCTCCCTCTTCCCTTTCCCTCCCAGGATTCCCTGTGTCCCCCAACGCTCATTCTGGAGGAAGAGGGTCTCATTCGGCTGGCCCAGACAGTCCAGGCGCTGGTGGAGTTGCCCCCCCGCCGCCAGGCCTTCACGGATCTCCAGACGGGAAACTCTGGGGCTGAAAACTCAACACCCTGCTAGCACTGCATAGTTACACCTAGTTATGTAATTTTACCAGACTAAAGACACTGACCTCAGAGTCAGCGTTGGTTTTTTAAAATGCTTCATATTTGATTACTGTTATACTGTATTTAGCTTTTTGCATACTTTGCCCACCTTCTAAACATATAAATGGAAAACCTGGAACGCTTTTGTAAAGGACTGAAAGCTTTGGAACTGTGTCTTGTTTTTGTTGCTCAGGAAAATAGATTAGATTGGATGACACTTTAGTAAGGAAACTAAATATAGTGAGATACAGCAAGAAAAACTAGGCTGTAAAAAAGAAAAGAGCAAATGGAGGTTAGAGACACATCTTCAAATGAATATTTCATGAATTCCACCAAAAATGCAATTGAGTAGAAATGTATGAATGACAATGTGCCTCAGAGTAACAGATGTAAATCAGCAGCAGTTGAATCAGAACTTGCTGTGACAAAAAGGCAATGTGAGATATGTGTATTATGGAACATGGGGGAACTATAAAAAATAAAATAATAAAAATATCAATTCATATACCACATGTAACAGTTTGAAAGATGACAGCATATATACAGGGTCTATTTGTATTAGCAGGTTATCATAAAACCATACATATTTATAGGATAAGGCGTGTAGACACGTTGAGAAACTACACACCTTCCAGATACACTAAGTAAATACTTTTTCAGTTCTTCTATCGGACCTGCCCCCCCCCCCCAAGAAGTGCCTGAGTTCACAGCCTGTACCAAGGTGCTGAAACGTTCCACAAGGATCCAGGGTCTTACAGTTCTGCAAATTTTTCAGCTGTGCATTCACACTCCCTGCTCCACCTCATCCCAAACCTCCGTGTGAACTGAACAAAAGTCAATGTCATGTTCCTGAACATCTTCACTCTGATGGAAGTTTTCAAAGGCTAGACTGGACCTAAGCAACCAGTCCTGTTGACACCAGGCTTGATGATCCATGGATTCATGTTGTCAACCTAGTAAATCACAACAGAAACCAGGGTTCATGCTGTTAACCTGCTAAAGAAATCATTATATTGTTAATTTGTTAGCAAGTACCAAACCAGGGTTCATGTTGTTAAAGGTACACTGAGTGTCTGAGAGTCTAAGGGTCCTCACTTTGTTGCAATTTTACACAGTGCACCTTCAACCTGCTAGCGCATCACACCAGAAACCAGGGTTCATGTTGTTAACCTGTCAGCATTTTGTCAGAATTCATTAGACGAAGCAGTCTTTCCACTCAGTCCTCCAGTTAATCATGTCTCTATTGTTTACAGCTTTGGTCACTTGGGTAAAGTGGCTTTTTCATATCATGGGGAACAACTTTTGCATTTACATGTCTTAACCATAAATCAGGCAGTTTGGCCAGGACATGTCATGCAAAAAAACAAACAAACAAAAAAAAAACAATCAGACAGAATCAGTGAAGGCATGTCCTAAAACTGTTTCAGTCAAACAAGTAGATACAGAAACACACACTGAGCCTGAAAATACTAAAAACGGCCAGATTAGAGGGCCTTTGTGTTATATGGATGGGTATGCATAGGTCCTCTTGATTTGCTATGTACTATACTGAAGTTAAAGAGAGACTATTCTGCCATAAATGCAGGCATGATTGGCAGGGATATTTGGTATGTCAGTCTCGTTTTTTTTTTTGTTTGGTTTTTTTTTGTTTTGTTTGTTTTTTTGGAGGGAGAACTCGAGGATTTTCAAATCTGTGCTTGCTGTGCACTTTGTGTTAAAGCAATGAAAGCTCATTCACAGTCTGGATCACACAGAACCCTGTTGTGCTGACTGCATTGTGTGTCTCCAAAAAATAAAAATAAAAAATGAACTCGGTATTGAGAAATGCTTAAAATGGCTTGTGATAAGCTGAAAGTCTGGGTCTAAAACCTCACTGTTCCATTACCTGGCCAAGAGGAGATATACACACACACACTGTGAAAAAGCAGAGAGAGAGAGAGAGCTGCTGCCAGTGACCGGCTCAGGTGTTTTATATCAAATTTACCCTGTGGTCAAATTTTATAATTAAACTGGTGTCATTATTATTCATAACTATTATTTTCACTTTCATTCATGAAGTAGAGAAAAATAGAACACGTTGGTCCATATTAATTGACTGCAGAATGGAACATCTTGCTCCTCATTAAGAGATTATTCCAGGTTATAGGGGACAGGTGACAGCTTCAACACCCTATATACTGATTAATAAGCTAAGGGTGGGTGGAGGTTGGAGCTGTTGTGGCTCTGAGATCTTCTGTACACCACTGCTGTAATGAGCTCCTATTTGCTGTTTGCCCAAACCAGTCTTCTCCTCTGACCTCTTTCAGCAACCAAGTGCTTACTCCTTTAGGGCTGCAGCTGCCTGGATGTCCTTTGTTCAGAATACCTACAGTATATCATTTATTTACAGCACCATTGCACCATTCTGTGTGAACTCTAGACGCTACTGTGATGCTGGAAATGGTGCACCTGGCCCCAACCATCAGACCACGTTCAAAGTCACTTATATCGGGGTTCTTACCCATTCTGACATTTAGTTAAACTGTAACTGAACATCTTAACCCTGAATGCGTGCTATATACTTATGCTTTAAAGCATCATTAAAGAAGAGGTTTGGTATTTTCGAACTCAGGTGAGATTAAATTGTTGATTCCAATCATTTATAATCGAACATAGCACCACCTCACTGCTAGCTGTACTAATGAGAAACATACTGCTTTGCTCGCTTGCTAGCTTTCAATACAAATCAACAGAGCAAAAAATATTACAAACGTACTTTTTGAAAACAAACTCACAGCCCAGTTGTGTGGCTATTTTAGTTATGTGTTTATTCGTAACAAGTTTCGAACAACTACTGTTTGTTACGTTTGGAACTACTTTTTACAGTGCCACAGTACATCCCAAACATTCGTAAACCTCTGCAGAGCAGCACATAAAGCAGTTGGCAAAGTTGTGGATAGCATAGCTTTGTGAATGTTACACAACTTTGACTGTATTGACTGAACTGTGAGCTTCCCATTTTCAAAAAGGATACTTAAAATGATTTTTGAGAGGCTGAAAATTGCTCCATCGGTCTGTGCTGAAAGCTAGCAAGAAGCTGCAGCCAAGTGGTAAGTTTATCGCTAAAGCAAGTGGGGGGTTGTGCTTGATTTTGATTATAAATGATGGCAAACAACATTTTAATACAGCCTGGGTTGAAAAATACCAAACCTATCCTTTTAAGTAATTCATGAGTTTTATCAAACTATTCAGCAACCAGCAGGAACTGAAACTAAATCAACAGATCTCAGGCTGGAGTTTTGAAAGCCAGAAATCTCAGCAGCTAGCCAAGTAATGGTTGATTCATTGGTATTGATCAACAGTTCTATTAAACCCCTGCAGATGTAATGGGGCAGTCAAAATTGTGCTTACTTGACTTGTAATTATATGACTCACTATCTGGAGGAGGGAGCTGTTTGTACAGTCCAATTGGTTTCCAAATAAAGTTGCCACTGAGTTTCTTCATTTATGTGAAAAATATGAACATTATGAAAAAATGAGAGCAAATCAGGCAGTCTCATGGCCATACTTTAACAGTGCTCAAGTGCTGACATACCCAGCATGTATAACGCAGCACAAGGGCACAGCTGTGTGCCAGTTTATTTCTATGCAGCACCACATACAGGCTCTCCATCACACTTCGTCTCTATTAAGCCCAAGAAGGAGGAGGAGGAGAGTGGCCTTCACTTTATTAATCAGCTCTGGCTTTAATCACGAGTCAATTAGCAGCGTGGCTTAATTGACTATCACCGTAATTGCTCTATCACGCTCCGCCTTGTAGGACCGTCTGCTGCTGGCTTATCTCCTCCCTTTTGATAAGACGCACACGCGCACACACACACACACACACACACACACACACACACACACACACACACACACACATTTAATGAATGGCCCACACTTGTGCATGGAAATGGCGTTGGTCAGATTCCGCTCACGTCCGAGCTGATGCCCCTGTGAGGCCTACTGCTAACCAAAGCGGGGATTGGAGAGCCAGCCTGACATTTATGGGATGTAATTGAAGACGGGTATGAACCCCCACGCTCCAGCGTGGACTGATATCACCGGTTTATCTGCTGGCCTGCTTCACTGGTTTGCAGTGATACATGGCTCAGAAGAGCCAAGGAAGACG
>OMLF01029539.1:23733-35217 GCA_900302615.1 Holocentrus rufus
GTAGTGGAAACCTGACATGCGCACACACACACACACACACACACACACACACACACACAGACAGACAGTCATACACAAACAGACATGCATGCCAATCTGCCTGCCAACGGCTGCAGACGGTCACGTTCCCACAGCAAACTCTGCATGATATTGATTGACATGTGCGAACGGACGGCGTTTGGCATGCAGAGTTATTGGCAGGGCGATCGACGACCACTTCTCTCACATTTCTATTACATGTGAACCTGTCAACCACCCCACCCCACCCCCTCTGAACTGATGTCTTCCCCTGTGACGCTGGCAGACAACACAAAGCTCGTCACACTCTTTAACATCCCATGAATAGGACTCTTCTGCGCGGTTCGCCCACCGGCCTGTTACCTTGGACGGCCACACTCCTCAACAGAGAGAGAGAGGGTGTTGGTGTGTGTGTATGTTGCTACCTCTGAGTCATGTAGTTCTGCTCACTTTCTTGTTAAAGTGTTTGGATGCTGTGGAAGAAGGATAAAGCCAGGGATTGGGATGAGGAGGAAGCATGCTGCCGGCGCGGCCAGGCCACCCACAGCGGATTTCTCAGGTCAGTGCAGGAGAGACGAGGGGATTTGGCAGCAAGTCCGCCGGACTTCAGGACAGAAAGACGAGATTATATTTTTGTCAGTGGCTCCAAAGACAGCGATATAAATTGTGACTTTTTTTCTGCACTTTGGTCCAAAAATCAGCTCGGTGAGACCAAATGAGACACTGATGCTTCGGGTTTGATCAGTTCCGGCAAAAATATTTAAAATCAAAACAGCCAAAGCAACTCCCAAAAATTTGTTAAAAACCCTAATTCAATTTTAACATTTAAGACTGTAGACCTTCATCAAGGCAAAGGTAATCAATCTGAAATATTTTCTTCAACGTCAAACTTGATTGATTCTGCAAAGCACTAAAATTCTTATTAGATTTGCTTTAGGGAAATAGTAAGTACTGTGATTTAGATATTTTTTCGTTTAACTGCACAGGCCTATTTGACATGCAACCAGTTTAGAGACGTTTTTCACCACGGTTTGTGCATCTCGGTCTCTTGTTGAAAGCCATGTGAGTCGGTGCCAATGCAAAGGCATTTGGAAGGGGACTGAAGTGCAGTGAGTAATGCATTATGAGGCAGTTATGTAACGCAACATGGTGGGAAGGCCAGTGGCATTTTTTTTTCTATTTTTTTCCTCCATTCTCCTCTCTCTCCCCTTTTGCCTCCCCCCCCCTTACGATTTCGATGCTTTCCCCTCTCTGTCGCCTCTCCACGATCTCGCCCACGTCCTTCAAACCCCCCTCAGTCAGAGCGGGAGAGACTTTGAAAGAAACCGGCTCCTTATTTCACGACGACGTTTTTACCGCTGCACAGGGGGGTTCAGACATTAAAGGCATCGCGGCGCTCGGATTGCCTAATGGTTAGAGACGCTGTGCCGAAATCAAAAGGTTTGGATCTGAAAATGTCCGTCGATGGCCGCGTGTCCTCCAGCATGACACTGAACGCCCACCTGCTGTCTTATCTGGATAAACACCTTAAATGTCAACGTTTCTTGATGGAAACGGGGATTTATGTGTAATAACAAGGTCAATGAAAGTCTATTATTTAAACTCAGTATCTTTTAAAGGTACTGAATACACTTAACTAGGGAATGGGCAATTTGCTTATCTCATGATACGATTCGATACACAATACCGGGTTCGTGATTCAATACAATCATAATGGAGTCAATTATAGTAAAGTCCAATGACAGAAATGTATGACTAAGCAGAATTATGTTTATTTCTGAGCTACAGTTCTTTCTCATGCTGGCATCGGCTTGCTAGAATGTCAACTATTTAAAAAGTTGTAATTATAAAGTACAAATAAATGTAATTTGGATGGTTGTGAATTGTGATGGGTGAGCCGTCTCGTTAATGATTACAACAGTAAAATAAAAAGTAGCTGATATCACGATTCTTCTTTTGCCCCACAATACATATTGTCACATTTTTGTCCTGCGATATATTGAATTCATATATTGTCAAATCAATCCTCTTGTTTTTTCCACTGAGAATTGACTTAAATTGCTCGTATTATTTAAATTCAGGGCCTTTCAAGGCATTGAATACACTTAAATAAATCATTTTAAGTCTTAAACTTAGTTTTGCAGGTCTTTACCGGTCTTGTATTATAGTAGTCCTGCAGATGCTTTTAATTTAACATTTACTTTGATTATGAAAGTAGTCTTGTATTTCATTTGAACTTGCATTAAAAAGCTTAAAGAGTCTATATTTAATGTGATGAAATTGGCAGACACCCTGAATTAAATAACAGTGTAATAAATAATGACTTAAGTTGACAACAGGGTGTCTTAAGGTCTAAAAAAGACCTTAAATTACCTCAAACTATCAAAACCTAAGGCCTCTAAAGGTATTTAATGCACTTAAATAAAGCATAAATAATGCGTTGTTTTGATTTTTCCACTCAGATTCGAGAGCAGTCATGCAGCTCTAGGTTATAATAATCCTACAGTTGTTTTCATTTTTGTGTTTACTTTTATTACAAAATGGTATTGTGTTGAATTAAAGGTGTTAAAAGGCCTTTTAACAAGTCTTATATGTAACAGATTGGAAGTGATCAGGGCTGCCTGGAGGTTGGAGAAACCGTACCGATGCTCTCAGATTTGCATCCTGCTGAAGTGTCCTTGAGCAAGACACTGAACTCCTCCGCCATGCTCTCTCTCTCCGGACACGAACGTCAGGGGTGAGCCAAGCGGAGCCGCTGCGCCCGCCCCGGTCCAAAACCGCGGTGCTGCGACGGCCCGCGGCCAAAGAGCGGCGAGTCTGTGCATCTAGATCACAGCTTGTAGTGACACATCGGGGTTTTGAATCGTCTCCTGGCGCGGAGATGAGTAGCTTAACACCGATGACTCCGGTGATGACTAAATTGGATCAGGCAATCTGCTGATGCATTTACATTTCAGGCAGTGTGGCTGATGCACAAAGCTGACTTGAGCGTAATGTTCATGCAAATTGGAAAATGATAACACCCCAAAATACTTTAGTTTCCCTCCTATGTTTGCATAATTTGAGTGATAATGAAGAAATGGCGAGCACTTTTCTCTTAGGAATTAAAAATAGAGATGCAAAGGCCAATTCCTGCTCTACGGTTAACAACACATGCATAATTTACAGCTAAACTGCGAGATGGCAGCTGCTTGAACCATTTGAGTGGGATTGTGTGTCTGTTTGGGAAAATAAGACTTCGAGAGAGAGGAGATCATACAGAGGATCAGCAGAAAGTGAGATCAGACTCCTCACCTCTTGTATTCACCAGTTTTAGGCTTTTAGCAGGGGCTTTTATCCAGACTGAGATAAACAGAGGCACATGGAGGGGCTCAGTGTCTTGCTCAAGGGCACCTAGTCAGGAAATATAGCTGCTAATGGACACACGTTGGATTTGAACTCCTGACTCAGAAAGAAGGTCATGAATACAGTTTTTAATGCTGAAACAAATTATCGCTTAGTCCATCAGTCAATCAGCATAAAACATTTTAATTTATTTATTGGTTTATCCAGTAAAAATGCCAAATATTGCTGGTTATCTTTTCACTAAGATCCATTTTCTCCGTTCATATCATTATAAAATTAATACTTTTTTTTTTTGGCTGCTGGTTATAAAGAATAAAGAAGCAATTTGGAGACATCACTTTGAACTCTGATTACGTCCCATCAGACTTTTCACACTGTATGCACGAAATGATTGATCAGTTAATCAAGAAGTAAATTAATAGATTAATTAACAATGAAAATAAACAATAAACTGCAGTGGAAATCTGGACATACAGTTTAATCAGAGCAACTGAAATCTTTTTATACTGGATGGGAATCGGCCTTCTCTGTGCAGCACGTGTGTGTGTGGTGTGTGTGTGTGTGTGGACCGCAGCCAGTTCCTGCTAGGTAGCTAGTCAGCACCACCACCCGCCTGCCAGCCTGCCTGCACGCCTGCCCGCCCTGTTGCATCATGGGCCAGAGCAGGACAACAGCTTGCAGCGGGGAGCTGGTTGGATGACTGGACTGGACGTGAGGTGGACGGAGGCTCCAGCAGGTCCTCGAACGCATCGGCCTCAGCCTCCACCTCGGCTTCGGTTGTCACGCAAACGAGTCAGCCCCCGTTCCTCGCTGTTACTCACGCCGGCGTTGGCGTCAGTCACGAATGACACACACACACACACACTCACGCACACACACGCTCATGACGCGCCGTGCTGTTTTTCGTTCTGGTGAAATCTGTTGCACGTTGCATCAGCAGCTGAGGCACTCGCGTCATTTCGCAGATGGCTTCGTGTGAAGTTTTTTTTGCTTTAACGATCGAGAGAAAGTTGACTTGCTCTTTTTCAGCAACGCTCCGCTTCACTTTCAGTCCGACAAGCGGCAGCCAGCTGCAGGTTTGTGTTTTCTTCATCGTCTCAGTTACAGTGACCCTGTGCTGCCACTGCACTTTAGAGTCAATCAATCCTGCTGGCCCCATCAGTGGATCCATCATTACAAATGCATTCTGCATGGCTGAGCTTCGTTCAAACCCACAGAGCTTTATTGTAAACTGTAGTGCAGATCCCGAGGTTTCCAAAGATCCCAAATCTGTCCTGCTGAATTCCAGGGAAATGTGTATAAAATGATGCACAAGACATGTAGATCTTTTCTATTTGATGTAATTCTGCAGCCATAAAACAATGGCATCTTGGCTTTGAATATTTCACTCAATATAAGTGTGATGGAGCTTCAATGAAGCTGCAACCAGCAGATACACAATATGGATGAGACACTGTCCTACAATATGAAGAAGCATGTTTTATTTTATAACTTAAGGTGAAATTTAAGGGAAAATAAGAGTTCAAGGGGTTAAAGGAACAGTTGACAGCCATATACTGTGATTTGGTTTCCAGTCTGTCTCACTTCACTCCAATACAGTCAAATTATAAATGGGTTTTGTTTTGTGGACCTCAAACTGTCACGTACATGTGAAAAACTCACCAGCAGCAGCTCTTTCCAAAAACTTTACGGATACCCGAGATAATCCACAGTCCTCAGGGAGGAAGGGTTTCTCTGGGAACTAGCTCCTGCCAAAGAACACTGGAAAACTGAATCCGCCCCCGACAAGAACGAATTTGAGGCGGATAGATGCAGTTTGCTGGTGTTCGTTACCAGGAAATAGTTCACACAGAAACTATCTGGATGGACAGATTGCTTTAGGGGTAAACGGGAAAAACCCTTTTTGTATTTTGGGTGAAATGTTCCTTTAAGAGGTGAGTTTGTTTTTTTGTAGTAGTTTGCATTGGATGCATGATATGTTTGAATAGAAGCTTGTACAGTGAAGGCAAAGATTGGCTTTGTCATCGATACAGGCATCGACACACACACACACACACACACACACACACACATATGCACACACACATGCACCGTTGTCATAGCTGTTAAAACCTAAATGTACTTCCTGTCCACATTCCACTGTAACAGTAGTCAGGTAATCAGGTTTTTGTGCAGTTCAGGTCGGTTTGAACTGGTTCAGCGGGGGGAAATTTTAGAGGAAAGAGGACTGACTACAGCAGAGTTATCTTGACCTTTTTGACGAGCAGAACCGAGGACTGAAAAGAAATGTTCCCCATCCTGGATCCTACTGTCTCATTTTTTTCTCATTCTGGCCTGTGTGCAGCTCTCCAGATCAGCTCCAAACGACCTGAAGCTTTTCAACATCATTCAGAAAATGTTGGTTTACATTTTACTTAAGAAAATATTGAAAGATCATCCTCCAGGCTCCTTTTTTGGTTTTCAATCATAAAGTTCTGGATGATCAAACACCGCCGTGATTAAACTCCCCTCTGACAAATGTCATTTTTGTAAAGGTTGATTGTTTCCGTTTTGATGTTGAATTGTAGTGGTTTTGGGTTTAGGCGGAGTGATACGGAACTGTGCAAAGGCATAAGCAGTGCTATATTGTGACACAGCTCTCAACCAATCAGATTGCATGGTTTGAGCTGCCTGCTAATCAACTTGTTTCCCGAATTTTCTTGAATCAAGTGTCATTTTCTGCCTTATTCTGCCTTGTTTCAACATATTTATACTTTTTTTATTTATCTGCTTTTGGAGTTTATTTAGTTTCAATGTGGAAAAAAAGAGGAAGCTGGCTTGTGTTCATGGTGTGTATTTATCCATTCATAAAGTCTGAATGGCTGCGCTTTGAATTCAAATCACATTTAGTGTCCGTTTTTTTCTTGCAAAAACGCAGAGAGTTCAGACATCGGGTTCAGCACAAGCCACTGCCTTCATGTGTGGGAGGAACGCAGGCGGACAAATATAGCTGCCCTGAGCGCAGTGAACATATGGCTGGCCAGACGCTGGCTGATGAGGTCACGGCTGTTCTGGCCTCTTATTGGCTGAGCCCGGGCGGAGATGAGTTCAGTCGGTGAGCGCCGCGCCGCATCAAACCGCCTCACTGTCCAACATCCACCCAGGAGGCCTGAGGGGATTAACACACACACACACACAAACGCACACACACACTTGAGAACATTACACAGCAAAAATATGCATGTCAGCAAGTCGTCAAATATTCAAATTTTACTTTTCTAAAAGCAAGTGAGAAAAAAAGGATAATTTAGCTCATTTTTAATGCAACTTGTTTAAATAGCTTTCTCATATAAAGTGTCACTTTATTTGTGATTTAAGTGTTGCGATCTGCCTCGTTCTGCCTGGGGTGAAGATATCAACACTTGTTTTTAGAAAACTTGTTGCATGGCAGGAGTCAAAGCTGTGATGCTCTTGGAAGCTTTAATCCAGCTTTTCATTAAATAAGAACATTTTTATCTTACTGTTGGCACTCATATATATTTGGAAACTATCGAATATACCCTTAAAAGGTAAATTAGTCTGCAATGAAATGTATGCAGCCCTCTATCTGCTGCAGAATTGAACACAACACCGGCCAAATCCAGTCTCACACCTGGGTGCAGTTAAAGTTATTTAATGCGTTTTCTTGCTGCAAGGCAAATGATGTGAATTGTTAAATACTGCAAAAAAAAATCTGCATCTTAACAAATCATTTAGTTTCATCTTCAGTGTTAAAGTTTTGTTTTTCTTCAAGCAAGGTCGTTTCCGGTGCAGTTTTTCAGGAATTTAGGGAAGTATAAATCTGTTGAAACAAGGCAGAATAAGGCAGATCAGCTCACTAGGATCAAGAAAATGACACTTGATTCAAGAAGATTCTGGAAACAAGTTGGATTATCTCATCCCAGTGGCAGATTATTGACCTCGTTGGGAGAAAAACAAGATTTGAACACTGAATATGAGACTGAAAGATGGAGATTTTGTGTTGTTTTTGAGAAATTACATGAGATTTGTCATCAAGAGGTGTCTTTGTTTACTTGCGTGGATTACTTGCACAAACAAGGCAAATACATGGAGAGGGGAAGGAAAGAAATGCTGGTGAGACAAAACAAAACATTGAGATCTTCCCAAATAAAAACTTCCAAAGAAAGAGAGCAGAACGGCAGACAGAAACGATGAAGACGAAAAACAAGAAAACTCAGCAGGGAGCAGGCAACAAAAACAAATGAGGGTAGCAGAATAAATTAAGTGAGAGAGTGATAAGTGTGTTTTCTGAGAGAAATAATGAATTTACTGTGGTTTCATTCACTCTGGCAGGATCTACAGGAAGCATATTTGGAAGTGTCGAGAGCTGCAGGTCCAAGTGAGAAAATCAATCTATAAAAAAAAAAAAAATTCTGAGGATAAAAGGTTTTCAGCGGAAGAGGAAGCACTGAGTGTTTCTTTTCTTACGAGTGACATGTCGGCTTTTCAGGCTGTTCAGTGTGATTAGGGCTAGTTTGCGTCGTCTTTTCAGCGGGGACTGCCTCTGCAAACATGATGTAGCCAAGGTCGAGGGAGGCTTAAACCCCCTGAACGCGTTGCATTAAGATGTATTAAAGCAAAGTGAATCATATCAGCGATCGAATCATGTCGTCGTTCCCAAGTCGCCCCCCTCGAGTCACTTTAATTCACTCTGGTTATGCAGTGAAAAAGAAAATCCATCCTGTTTCCTTTGATTTCTGCTCCTGTCACTCCTCCATCTTACATGATCATCTCAGGGTTGGCTGCAGCTTCATTGAAGCTCCATCACACTTATATTGAGTGAAATATTCAAACCCAAGATGCCATTGTTTTATGGCTGTAGAATTACGTCAAATAGAAAATATCTACATGTCTTGTGCATCATTTTATACACATTTCCCTGGAATTCAGCAGGACAGATTTGGCATCTCTGGAAACCTTGTGATCTCCACTACAAATTTAAATAAAGTTCTTTTGATTGATTTGGGTAACATGGATGGATTGGCATTTGCAGAGGAGGTTCAAACCTTGAAGACAAATATCACAACCAACAGGAACTCAAAGCAAGAACGTACAAAAATGGATGCGGCATCTTTTGTTGGCTACTTTGCAAACAATAGACCTGAACAGTCGTCCAGAAACATCAGATTTGAGCAATTTTGCAATAAGCGTGAAAGTCTTATTACTGTTGGTTGCTTGCAAAGTTGATGAAGAAACCTTTTCTACTCTTGCAGTGATTAAGTCTCTCTGGTGAGTTCACCATGAAATGTAAATGTGATGCATCCTGGAGCCTGATGTGAATTCTTCACACTTCATTTCCAGCCGGTGTTCGTTAAAAATCTGTCTGAGGCTTCCACACGCAACCTGACTGCTCCGTCTGTTAAAATATGCAAATATGCGTCGACAGTTGGACAACTTCCTCCCGCTGGATGTTCAGAGTTATTATCTTGTAAGCATAAACTCGCAGCAGCCAGGAGTGTAACACGGCGCCCGCCTGCCAAGGCCTGAGCCGCTCTCCGTCAAGGTCAGAGATTCACCTGATGTGAGAATGTTGTGAGTTTAGTTGGTGGAGTTTCTTGGCTCGGTCTGGAACAGCTGGGAGGAAAACTGGTTCAAGGAAAAACCCACAAATATCACAACTGCTGCGACACATCTGAACGCACAGGGCGAATCAATCCATCATCGATATCAGCTCTGCAAAGGGACGAGGCAACACCAGCTCACTGTGAAGCTCAAATGTTCATTTTTATTTCATCCAGCTAAATGTCTTATAACAAAGTCTTGGAAAATGTTATTTGTTGCCATAATAAGAGTTATTCAGTTCAGTGCAGCTCAATTTAACTTATTTGCTATGTCAACAAGTTGCCTTGTGTAGCTCAAGTTGCCAAACATAAAAAGATAACATAGTTAAAAAGAAACAATGAAACTAAAAATGTAATGTAATTATAAAAATAAATAAAATTCTAGTTTTTTACTCTCTATTGCTCTGTTGATTCAGCTTATTCTCAGTTAATGAATTGTTACCATTGTCTGTTTTAAGCTCTCGATGTCTGGTGGCTATTTCCTGTTGCACAGGAAGTGATGCGTTTTCTGCTTCTGGTTTTATTGGAATAAACAGAAAAAAAGAAGAGCTGGGTCGTTAGCATGAGCAGCGACAGCCACCATGGCTGAACAGACAAGGAAGAGAGAAACTCAGACTCCATCAACAGGAATTCTAAGTCCCGCCCACACTGTTTGATTGACAGATGATCTGAAGACACAAGAAAAGAAAAGAAAACAAGGGACACTTGGATTACCACTTCAAAGAAAAATCCCCCTGAACATCAGTCTGTGATGTTCAATACATTCCAGCGATTCTGGTCTTGACGTGTTTTAGAGTGGATTGTCCCTTTAAAGTCACTTTTCTTTTGTAGTGCAGATTTCTGCTTTGAGGCAGACTCTCTTGGTGAACTCTTGACATCTTGAGTCTGTTTCCACAGGCAGAAAAAGCTGTGTGTTTTCAGTCTGCGTGGCTCTGACGTCTCTGTGAGTCTCCATACAGGTGAAAATGAAATTCCCCGTGGTCTCGCCCCGTTTTGACACCCAGAAGAAGAACAGATCGCTGCAGGGGGTTAAATATCACATCATCTGTTCTCGTGTAAACGCACTCTACAAAAAGAAATCTTCTTCTTAACAAGTCCTCCAGTCTCATCTTCAGTGTTAAAATCTTCTTTTTCTTCAAACAAGGTCAAAAATCTGCCAGTGGGATGAGATAATCCCACTTGTTTCCAGAATTTTCTTGAATCAAGTGTCATTTTCTTGATCCTAGTGGGCTAATCTGCCTCATTCTGCCTTGTTTCAACAGATTTATACAGAAAAAAACATATTTATACTAAAATTCCTGAAAAACTGCATTGGAAACAAGTGGGATTATCTCATCCCACTGGCAGATTTTTCACTTTGCTTCAAGAAAAACAAGATTTGAACACTGAATATGAGACTTAATGACTTGTTAACATGGAGATTTGCAGGTAATTGCCCAATTACATGAATGAACCAGCAGTTCAGCTCAACAAACTGTACCAGGACCTGTTATGTAGGTCACAACCTGACAGTGCGAGTCGTTCTCAGCCGTATATTTATAGGCGCAGTTTGCTTTATTTATAAAGGCTTCTTCATTTCACATTCAGCGGCGCTGCCACCGGGTTCAGGATGATGTCAGCCTCGGAAATGGCGAGACGTCTGTGTCAGTGTGTCTGAGCTTATTAAGAGTTTGAAACCGAGCTAACCGGAATTTTAAACAAGAGATTCATCACTTTTTTTGAGGGGTTTGATAGAAAGATGGAGAGGATTTTATTAGGCTGGGAAGTATATTGATTTTGTATTTATTGTTATATTGGACTGCATATTATCTGTGATTTTGTGTTGTCTTTTCCTGGTTTTAAAGGTTTGTTCTGCTTGGTCATCATATCTACATCACTAAGGATTGTTTATAAAAAAATGCATGAAAATATCTTATAAAAGCACAAAAAATATCCAAAAACATATCCAGATGTTTGATTTTGTCCACATCTCCCACCCCTCGGTTTTAGTCTTAATTCATTTCATTAAATTCCCCTTTTGTTGCGCAGGAGGTGACGTGTTTTTTTTTGTTTTTTTTGCACCAGATTTATCTTACCAGCCTCATCCAGCCGAGACGAAACGAGGCGTCCAGTTTTGTTTCTGACTGACAAACCAGACGGTGTAAATCTGCCTTATCAGTCTGCCTCGTTCTCTCCATCGCTCTCGCTGTCTTCTTAATCCAAAATGAAGACGTCTATTCCGAAGTGTTATAAATCATCGCCTCAGTGCCCCCAGGCGATAAATATGCTGTCAGTTTATAATCTGAGGAATTAAACTTCCTGTTCTTCTTTTAAAAACGACAACAGTTTGTTTTCATTTTGTGCTTTTAGTTGTTTTTTTTTTGAGAGTTGGACTGGATTGGAAATCTCATTTTGTAGGGAAACTTGTCAACACTTCACTGTGTGTGCGTGTGTGTGCGTGTGTGTGTGTGTGTGTGTGTGTGTGTGTTTGTGCAGGTGCATTTACATCAGTATGGGGCATTGTGATCCTTTGTTTACATGA
>OMLF01029552.1:6224-37246 GCA_900302615.1 Holocentrus rufus
GAGAGCAAGTTTTTATTTCATATCAAAACTGTAAATGATTTGTTTAAATTGGTTGTTGATAAAGATATTAGAGAAAAACAATCTGTGGAGCAAAGTGGAACTGCATTATGTTAAATTATGTTAATATGTTTTGATATAATAACATGATACGATAAAATAAAATAATATAATCCATGAATAATATTAACAAATAAATAAATCATCACTATTCTCTCTAATAGTGTTGTATATTGTTTTCTCTAATACTGTTATTCTTTCCCAGCAATTAATATCACGGATTAATTTTATTTGAAGTAACCATAGATTATGTGTGGGAGTCTTAATGATGTCTCTATAGTGAACAGCACACATGAATGCCGCGATACAAACCGCTAATTATGTTTACAATTTCTGTCATGTCTTTATGAATCTCACCGTTCCCTTCTGCAACATCCATCTAGCTGATAATTTACACCTGTGAGGGGAGGGCCTTTTTTTTTAATTGATTGTTGTAGTCTTGGCAGGTAGTGCCTTGGAAACTCTGGGCCATGGTCAGAGGAACTATAACTGCTCATTAGGTGGTGTAATAGCATAAAGTGTCCACAGGGGAAAGTCATCAACCATCGCCTCATTATTACCGCTGCACACCTCTACTCGTGCGAAATGGTCTGGCCCACAGCAGTGTAAATGCAGGAAAAGCCCATGAGATCAGGCTGTCTGCTGTGTTCTCAGCAGCCTTGACAGATGTCAACATGTGAAAGACTTGTCCTTGGATAAATCTCCAGAGACTGGGGGGATATGTGGCTGTATATGATGTAAGCTGTAGGAAACGGGGAGTCCTTGGTAGGGTATAAAGCTCTATTGGAAAAAAAAACAAAAAAACAAAAAAAAAACTTGTCATGTTTGTTCACTAAATCTGGTTTAGTTTCAGAGATCCAAAAGGCAAACACATCAATGTCTAAACTAAACCACCACTCTTAAAAAATGAATTAACTGAACAAGAGAGAGAGAGTGAGCGCATTTTGACTAAAACCTTTTTGCTATTTGTTGAGCCTTTGGACCTAACTTGCTCTCTGGGTTTTTTTTGTCATATCGATTGCCGAAGGAGAAATTTAGTATGGATTCAGTATCTTACTTAAAGGCACTTCAGCAGGGTGGATGATTGCTATCAAGGGGGATCAAACTACTGTTTGCCTTTTTTGAAAGACCGTGTGCCTAATCACTTTTCCACCTCGCCGCCCAAAAAGAGTCAGAGTTGGAGCTTGCAGCTGCACATTTTGCCAACACGTTTTGTTTAGTTTAGTATCACTTCCTCATTAATTAAAGCATCACAGCTCCCCATTGCAATGAAATAAGTATAACTTATTAATTATGTTGACCTTTCAGTGTCTGCCAGCACATGCTCTGCATTGCATAGCTGTGTGGTGTGGAGGCTGTGGATGGCGTCTGGGCTAGACTTGAGTGTGCGTATGTCTTTCTGTCTGTCTGTCTGTCAGTCTGGCAGACAGGTGTATTGACTTTCATTCACGGGACATATCTCAGCGTTTGCTCAGGGTAAATGTTAGAGCTATGGCTATGCTTGACTGATGCCGTGGATCTCCCTCAAACTAAAGTAAATATTCCCCTTGTGAGCAATCCTGGCTTGGTAGCTACAGGCTGTCAGCAGGACATTCACAGCTCTATTACAACTGGCAGGGCACGACACAACTCAGCCAGATAGCCAACTACTATTTACACCTACTCACATTCTGTACACTATATTTCTGCCAGTTTGGCTTGTCCCGCTTTCCAGCTTTATCCGTTTTTGGGTGGAAATATGTGTACACACTTATGCATCATTATGTCCAGTCAATAATTAATAGTTTACTTAGCTCCTGCTTACATGAAGCTTGTGTGTTATCATCCTTGTGCGGTTCTGTCATTGCTGAAAACAATATCAGCCAAAAATTCAAAGGAGTGAGAGGAGAAATGGGAAAACATTTTAGACATTAGTGACACTGAGCAATTGATCTTCTATTTCTCAGAAGCAAAATCTATGGACCTAATTGTTTTATGGCTTGACCTAAGTGCCCGTTTTTCAGAGATGACATGAAATGCACCGTGCAGCAAAACGCATTGACTTAAAGCTGGAGGTGAGTGACAAATGGAGAAAAATGCCGAAAAAAAAAGCTTGCAGTGGGCAATTACATGGTTCTGCCATTCTCATTTCAAAAGTGGCTCGACAGATTTTCTCTACTTGGTTTGAGGACAATGTTACTGTCACCTCTACATCTGAATATATGATTACAGAATAAGCATCTCTTCACACAGCATGTACATGAAATCCTGTGTAAGAAATGAAGGGAGAGCACATGTGTTTCTGTGCATAATACTCTCTGCTTATGGCATCGTAATTAGCATAATCTGAACCGGAGTGCAGTGTGTATGCCTAACTCCCCTCTGGATCCAAGTCATCAGGCCCTGCAGGGGCTTGGCTGTACTGAATGTGGACTATTTCTCATTCAATGGCTTGCAGTCCTCTAAGCTCCCCCACCCCCCCAGCCTGTGTCCTGGTCGGTTCCCCACGCGCACCCACAGAGGTCAGGCCATGACCCTGTCAAGCCCACCCACCTGGGAGATCAAACATGGGCTGGGTGAACTGGTGCCCTGGCAGCAAAGGAAGTAGTCTGCGCCTCCTGAGAGGAAGGTATTTGGATGTGTATGTAATTTAGAAGAGGCTGCTTATGTGTGCATGTGTGCGTGTGTGTGTGTGTGTGCACGCTCCTATTGTGCAAATGCATGTGGAGAAAACTTTCTGTGCCCTCTGTGTTAAGAGTCTATTTATGTGCGTGTTTGTTTATGTGTGACTGCATGCGTGCATTTACATATTGCATGCACATGCACGCAAATATGAGGAAATCAATTTGAGGTCACCTCAGAAAGGCATTTCTCACTGTTTGCTATTACCATTAAACCTCCCCGCCTGCTCGCTTCCAACCAGCCTTTGATTCAACATCACCAGGGGGAAAAGGGGGGGTGAACCACATGTGATTCCAGTGACAGCATGAAGACAGACGGGGCCGACCCTCCCCAGCATTTATAAACCTGTTAGACTTAATATCCCTGTTTATTTCCAGTGGAGGTCCCTACATTTCATGACCTTTTCAGCTATAAGGCAGACTCTTTGTGCCCCTAAGCGAGGTCTGTACCACCCATCCTCCAGTCCAGTGGCTGGGTAAGCACTGATTAATGCTGTGCCCTCATATTTGACTCTTAACTGCCTGGATCTGCCACATAGTGTACTTAGCCTCTAGGGTGTCAAAGTCCATTTTACCTCTGTAGTGAAATTCAACTCTGCCCTGTCTTCACTCATATTTGTGAAATATTCCAGCCGGTACGCACCCCACTTACAAAACAAAGGTTACAGAATGTTTCAATGATAGCTTAACATCAGAGGCATTGATTAAATTCAGCTCACTCTCCTGTCAGTGATGTTGCCATAAAGCTCTCCTTCCAAAGTCTTCTTTAACTTGATCGCTTCTCAATGAGTGGATTTTCTTTCTTTTTTTTTTTTTTTCCTCTAAACCCCCACTATTCATGTTTTATTAATGTCATATGCTGTCGAGTTGGTCTCTCCTAACTGACTTACCAGGTCATCCCTTTCCTTGTCACAAATCAAATTAGCCCAGGCTGTGATTAATCATCAGGCGGAGCACCCAGTGAAAGGGGGCTGACACCTTATTAATTTCCTTAATTACATCTCGTATTAGGTTTCAGAATCGTCCCCTCTAATTATGCTGCCTTTGACTCCCAACTCTTTCAACTTGGCTACGCAAATTATTTGTCCAAGTGGAGGTATTTAAATGGATTTCGTTTAATATAGGTGAGTGTGATTAATGTAGTAAAGACAAGGGGGGTGTTGGGGGTGAGTGGAGATACTGAAACTGCTTCAATTCAGGCTCTTTAATTTACTACACAACAGGAACTCTAGGAAAGACTTCAAGGGTGGGTTCCACATTATGTCAAAACCTGGCTTATACAGGTAACACATGAATGAATGAATGAATGAATGAATGAATACATGATTAAGTGTAGTGACTTGAATGTGCAATGCTAGTGCTTTGCTTGACTGAAGTTACCGGGGGAGGAAATGAATTATGAATATTGCAACCTGACTAGTTTTTATTATATCTATTATAGTTAAATGACTTGCTATAGCTCCTGTGAGCTGTGTCTTACTCATCTGCTGTTTACAAGTCACTTCTGCACTGAATCAAGGCAAGACCTAAGGCGAAATGAGAGAGCAAAGAGGATCGTTTAGGGTTTGTAATCGTAAGTCACACTTCATTTTTGTAGTGTCTTCACAAAGTGATATAATGAGACACTTTCAAAAGCAGCGTCTTTGAAGAGTCTAATTTCATTGTCTGTCAATTGAAGCCTCTATAGTGTCGATATCTTGCTATTAAGTATGCAATATAAATTTGTGACTGCTACAAGCCAGGACTATACTTCTGGGTAGCAGAAAATTATGAATCAGCCAAATGATCAACACATTTCATATGAGCTAGTGAATAGGGTTGCAGAGCTTTGCTGCCGCTGTCATTATTTGTGTTTGGAAGGCAATTCTGGAGGTGCTGAAATGAAAAAGAGAGATTATGTGGCTGAGTGCACACACCCTGCCTATGAATCATAGGCGGAGGACTGTGCTGTTTAATCGATGACACAGTCCAGGCATTCATTTACTAAGTTGCTCATATGAGAAGAGAGTTTAAATAGTTTTGCTCTGAGCACTTCAGGAAAATGCACTGCCAGTGGTATATGAAATGAGAAGGGTGGCAGGGGACATCCCCACATTGGCCCGCAGCATATCTGGGGATCACAGTTTGTCTCTTGGAGAGCCTTTCACATTAAATTTCATTGAAAGTCACTCCTCTGTGTAGAGCACGCAAAACCGCTTCCGTAACTTGAAGATGCCTTCAATGAAGCGTGGCTCCAGACTCATGTTAATGGGACTGCAATGAGCAGGTTTTATGAAATTATGTTGTGCATCAGAGTAGGTAATCAGTAGCTTTCCCAAACACAGTGCATGGATCCCTTTCACATCAGACAGCAGTAACCAGGGAAATATGTGGGTTGGCCCTCAAAGTGAAAGGGTGTAACCTGCTGACCCTTTAACATGACACCTGGTCGAGATCAAGGTTGAGACCCAAATCAAAGTCTGCTCTGCGTGGCATGAAAATTCACTGGTTAACTGATGTCATGAGGCTGCACATCCTTTGCTCATTTTTCTGGCACAAAGAAGTGACATAAAAGACATACCATTAAAAGGTGGTCTTTAGAAAGACTTTGCAGTGATGGCAATAATGTCTGCAGCTCCATAATACATCAAGATTAAGCGGTGTAGATAGTTGTGTGAGGCTGTGGTCTGCTGACTGAGTGAATAAAATAAACTTCAGTCATTCGCAGAGCAACATATTGAGCATCAGGATGCTCACAGTGCAGAACAGAATGACAACAGTTCTGTTTAATGATGATGCCATAAGGTGGCGGTCTAAAGATGAAGGGACAACTGTGACAAACCAGTTCAAGTAAGCGACAAAAAGGGAGACCACACATGAATAAAAATTTTGAAGTATTTTAACTAAAGGGGATACAATTGAGTTAATGGTCTGTCCTGGTCTGGTGTGAATTGCAGCAACATGGGACGTTCCTACACACATTGGCTCAGAGTGAGTTTCCTCCTACATGTAATGGACCTGGATCAGCGTACCACTGTATTCCCAGTTTGTGACTGTGAAAGGGATATGAGTTAACTAGGCACAGGACACTGTCTGACCTCTTACCTGCAAGCGAGGCTGCTTAATTTATCACGCTGAAGTGTCTCTCTAATATGGCAGAAAGACAGCATGAGACGTCCTGCTGGACTGCATCTACCCAGAAGGCTGTTCCCTATTTCTGCCTAATAGATCCATGAGGGATAAAGTGTGAACAGGGCGGCCACAAGAGACCCTTTTTTTCCCAAAGCATTTTAAATGCTTACCATTCATTCTTCTTATGCAGCCCAGTGTTTTCAGGAATGATATTTGCTATTTCCTTTGGCATTATGGCTATTCTTATAGTGGTGTCTGGTTGATTTTCCTCAGCTGTCATTTTGTATACCAAACATATGACCATGAAGGCCTGTCATATCTCATGCTGCAATCCGCCAAACAGAGCCTTTCTGTGTGACAGCCAAAAGAATACCATGCTTTTGAGATGTGAGACACAATAATATCATTCAAATAGACCAATAGACTTACGCCATCTTTTTTTTTCAACTGCACCTGTATTCAGAGCGATGATATAGGTTTTGTATTAAAGCTCTGTGACATAAACAAATAGCATGGTAATTTGTGTAACCCAAGTCCTCAAAATGCAAGGAAAACATTGTGTCACCCCCACACAGCCCATTTTAATACAGCCTTGTCTCACATCACGACTTTTTGTGCTCTCTTTCTATCCACTTCTGCTTATCAATGTGGCTTGACAAATAAAATGCATTGTGCTGATGGCTCAGGTAGTGGTATCTCACTTCCAATGTGGATCAATGGCCATCGCCTTGAGACACAGACACCATTCTATTTGGGATGATAGCTTGGGGAAAAACAAGGTAGGGGAGGTAATACAAAATAGAAGTACCTTGGACAGTCATACCCAGGCAGTGCCATGGGAATAACATCTAAATTGATTTCTGCACCATGCTCATGTTAACATTCCATTCTAGCAGCAGGGTTTGCTGTACTCGCCAGCCAGAGAGAGGATGGTGCTCAACACTTTTGTTTGCTTGTCGCTAGGTTATGGTGATTTGCAAAACAGGCTACCGTGAGTTATATGCAGTTGGGGACTGCATAACACATTATGGTAATTCACACCAAATGCTGGTGTTGATAACCTCAACATGATTTACAAAATGATTACAGCTCTCATACAGTTGCCTCTGTAGCTTGTGTAAGGAAAGCCTGCATGTGTTCTTGGCACTGTAAAAAGTGCAAGCAACATACTTAGATTTCACCTGCCTAAGTGAAACAATAGCGTTGAATCTAAATGAGGCATGCTTGGCCCTCCAGGGTGGCTGTGCCTCCTCCTGGCCCAAAGACTATGTCCTTCACAATCCCCGCATGCCCTTGTGCCTCTCATTTGCATACAAGAGAAAGAGGCAGCTCATTGGCTAGGGGTAGAATTGGGAATAGCGATTCCATCCTGTGCCCATTAGGCAATCACCTTTACCATTAACCCACAATGAAGACTCTGCCGAGAGCTGTTCTCAGCGATACTGCATCAGTACGCTAATCCACAATGGCATAAATGAATATATACTTCAATAAAAAATAATCGACACAGGCAATACATGAAAACATTACAATTTAGCTGGCTGCAATTTAGAAACTACAGAAACTACTAAAATCCACAACCACACATGTTATGAATTTTTCTGTATTGTTTTTTGCACAGCAAAATTGGAAGCATGACCCAACACCCAATTAGACAGCTGACCATAACATCCATTAGAAATGATCTGTGTTTCTATCGGTGACAGGCGGTATCTGCCATCTATTATGTTGGGTGAGAAAAGCAAAATGTTTGTGCATTTGCTTCCAGTTAACTTCCCAAAGGTCACCTTATTTCTTTTTGAATGAAAGTACACTTGTGTATTATCCTATTGTTGTGGTCTGACACGGTGTCTACCTTTCTCATCAACACTATTCATATTTTTGTGTTATCTTGGTGTTTATCATGTAAATGGAGGGGATTGTATGAAAGGTTGGGGTCGCTGCATTGTGGAAGGCTTGGTTTTTTTTGTATTACATTTCCGTGACAAAGGACAAGTGATACTGATGCAGTGCCATATCTAACAGAAGCCTTTTAGTGAGAGCTCCTTGAAGATGAGTGATATGATGTGGAGAGGAGACAGATATGGGTAATAAATGAGGAGAAGTTCAACTTAAGAAGTTTTCAGGAAAAAGGTGCGTGATCAGAACTTCAGAGGCACTTCAGGGGGTGTTACTGACTCTTAAGAGCATCAAGGAAAAGCCCTTAAAACTGAAATGGATAATTAACACATGAAAGGTTGACTGTCACACCCTGTATGCACATCAATAAAGATTTAGTTGACAGTTATGGGGTGCTTGCTAGTTGAAATTGACAGCTGCTATTATCCTTTCACATTAGGGATGCTGATACTTTGACCGATCAGATGACTGAACTCTTATGGATGCAAATGGTGGCAATTAGGGGCATCCCTGACTTTGTTTTAAGGCAAAACTTGACATACAGAATGTGAAATACAATTTAGAGGGTGTTAATTTCAGGCTTACAGCCGCTGTGCTGTCAATCTGAATTGTTGCCACATTCACAGAAACACAGATTAAAGGACACTGCAAACTTAGAAAATAGAGAAATCATCTCTACCATTATGAACCCGGTGACACAAATGCCACAACATTACTTTGAGGTCAGTGTGTAGGCAAGACAAATGCTCTGGTTTTCCTTTTCATAGTCTCAACTTTTGACAGCTGCGCTGACACATGCTGCGTGTGTGTGGGCAGGTATAGGCGGACAGCACAGTACTTTCTGTCTCTGGCTGTGCTACAGGCGGCTCAAGGCCAGGCTTCTGTTGTGAACTATCCACACAAACTTGCAGAACCTGAGATCCCATCTGAGCTCTCCTTACTTACGCCACAGCACAATCTGCTCCTGGTCTTACCATGTAAACTGATATACTGTGCACTTTTGTATGGATGAAAGGCTTTCCGTGGCCCCCGCTGATGTGCAGCGTAGTATTTTCCTGTTTTGTGATGAAAGTCCTATTTATTTAATTGGACTTGCACAGCATCATATTTCCATAAAAGAATTTAAAATATGCATATTTGTACGTTAGAATGGCCTACCACCTTTCTGTGCTGGAAATATGTTTGATGCAATACTAGGGAGGAAGGTGGAATAAGACCAAGGGTAAATCTATTGGGTAGGATCGAGCAGAGAGCATGTTGTGCTGAAATAAACTGTGACTCATGAAAATATACATAGCGTGCTTGTATACTTCCCTCAGGCTCAGCACAACATATTACCTCCTTGTTCTACCTCACCCCTCTCCCTCTCCTCTGATGTGGTATACAACTCTGGGTCGTTCACTCTCAAGCAGCGGACGATTGAGAACCAGCGTGCCGATGTCTGTCTGACCTCGTGGACAAATCGCCATGAAAAATGCTCTCTGTTTAATGGGAAGGTGTTAAGTTCGAAATCTCTCAGGAATACTGGTCTGTGACAGCGTGGGTGCCCTTAGCGGGACAAGCCCTGTCATGTTCGGAATACACTCATTCATGAGGAACATGATGGGTCTCATTGTTCAGCCCAAATGCAAGCTGCCCAAAGTGGAGGAGGAGAGAAAATAAGGTGGGGGAGAAGGCAAAGCAGAGGAGAAATGAATTATCATTATGACGGCTGCTGACAGTCATAAACTGACAAGTCATTTGGCTGAGAAGTGTGTTGGTGGTTGGCGGGCGTGACGTCGTGTCATGGGAGCCCGACAGTGATGTATTGTGCGCCCATCAGATTATGCGGTCATTTGTCACAAACAGTGGTGCTGTAACAGGGCACCAATCTGTTTCACAGTACATTGTTTGCCGTTGTAATCTTGTTTGAAATGTCTAAGATTTTTCAAACCGTGGAAGCTGTCACGCAGGTGCAGCTGTAATACATCGAGCAGAACTTCGGTAACCTGGGAGCAAAAGTTTTGATCTTCACAGAAGTTTGACATCAATGGCTTCTAGGCCTTCAAAATAACATCATATCTTCCTCATTATCTGTGTGAAACGTTAGTAATGACACACTGCACTGACACTTTGCGTGATGTACAATTTTCCGGTTTCACTTATCATATCCCATGATAAAATAAGAACTCGACCAAATCTATTCGAACATAATTCTTTCTGACATCATTACCTTCCGTAGTGAATGGCCTTTGCTAATAAGTGCCCATCAAAATGCTACATGTAAGCCTCTGAACAGCTATCACTGAGAACAAGTTTCGGTGACATTAATGATTTTGAGGGTTTCTCAGGAGTCCAGGTCTTGTAGATGTTCAGAGTAAAGGCGACATTCAGAGTGACTCATGGTCATAATGACTTTAATTATAGGCTGCAAAGCCCCCAAAGACAAGAATTATGTCCTTTCCAAAGATTATAGGTTGCTGGGAAATGATTAAAGAATATGGACGCAATAAAGCACGTAGGGCTCACAGAGCAGAGGAGCCACCCACTAAAAGCTGCTAAAAGCAACCAAGCATTTAACTTCGGTGCAGGGCAAAGTTAAGCTTTTACCTGAGATACCCTTGGAAGTTGATACAAGTTAGTTTTAAACACAACACCGTCCGGCATCTTCCGCACCCGTCCTTGGTGTATGAAAAAGGTTGTCCTTGCTGTCAGTCGTAGATTAGCCGTCCATCTTGACATGGACGTAGCTGTCTCTCGGTGGGAGGCCGGCAGGACTTGATGGATGTCTCTCCTTTGAGATTGCGCAGCGCTGCGGAGGAGGAGGAGGACCCGGGCCCTGCTATCTATGCATGCCTTGTTCGTCTCTGCTCCGCCTAAAATGGAGCAGGACCTCCCTCCACAGCAAGGCTCCATCATCTCTGGATGGAGCTAAGGAGTGCATAAAAGAGAATAAGAAAAAGCACCTCTTCCAGTTCTGATCCCTAAGCACCTTTTAAGCAAAAATCCACTTAGAACTTGCATAAGCAGGGAGGGGGAAAGCCCTTGATTTTCTACACAAGCACTGAGTTTGAGGATAATCTTCACAGTGCGTCGCGGTGGGATGCCTGTCTCACAGACTTTAGGTACTCTCTCTAAAAATACACACAGAGGCATGGCAGAACAGACAAATGCTGGAACGCGCTCACATGTGTATACATTCATGGCAACGAATAAACACACATGCGCACACACACACACATACACACACACATACACACACAATCACATCCATTCACTCACTCATTTTGTTATGCACAGACTCAATAAGACTGGAGGACACAATGAATCCTGTTAGATATGAGAAAACAAAGAGGGGAACGGCTCATTGAGGGGTAAAAAACATGTTCTTGCTCTCGTTCTCGTTGCATATTCCTGCCTGATTCTGGCAAGACCGCTGGGAGATTGATGCGTCTGTCTTTTTCATACCTTCTGTGACTGCTCAGTGAGGCACTGGGTGCCATGAAACCAGCCAAATTCCTAAATGATGAATGTACACTAGTGTGTCTATTGGGAGAAGAAACAAATCTCACATCAACAGAGAGAGGAGGTTGATATTGAAAATCATCTTGAATTTTCCCTGGCACGATATTGGAAATCTTTATTCTAATTGCATGAATGAATTGAATGCGCTATTCTGATAAATCCACTCTGCCACCAAGGGAATTGTGCAAATGAAGAATCACAGATTCATTTGCGTGTGTATGTGTGTGTGAGTTTGTGTGTGTGTGTGTGTGTGTGTGTGTGTGTTTGTCTGCCTGCTAGTCATTTTCATACTCACCCTGTGCTGTTGTTGATTGCCTGTTTACTCAAGCAAAAACTCTGTTCACAATGTTAACACATCATATAAATGAAACTGTGATAAGATCTTCCACCCACATATTACAATATATCAGATTGTCATAACATGAACATATGTCAAAATATCAGTTTTACACAGGCTGCTTTTTTTTTCAGAAATGGAAGACAGCATATCAGTATAGAAAACCCTTTTTATTTCTCATAAGGCTGTCCTGTAATGTACTTATATCTACTGGGGGATAACTGCATGTTTTTTCCAATGTGACTAACACTGTCTCAATGTCATTTGGAATAAATCATCTCAATTGTTTCTCTCTGGTGTGTGTGTGTGCGAGAGAGAGAGAGAGAAAGAGAGAGAGAGAGATCTACACATGACAAGCACAGCTGAGTAGTTGTCCACAACCATTCTCCACAGCTGGCACACAACAGAGAAGAGTGTCAGCGTAGACAGTAAGTGTCTGATTACGGTCCAAGTTGCTCGGCTGTTGTTCTGGGTCAATACTTGAGTGGAAAGCTCTGGGGTTCTTTTTTTTT
The DNA here is from genome assembly GCA_900302615.1 of Holocentrus rufus. Lineage (NCBI taxonomy): Eukaryota > Metazoa > Chordata > Actinopteri > Holocentriformes > Holocentridae > Holocentrus > Holocentrus rufus. The sequence goes on from OMLF01029552.1 coordinate 18,305, forward strand.
TTTTGTTGTTGTTGTTGATGTTGCCTTCTTTCTTTTGTGAGGCGGTTCTGTACAGTGTTTTCATCATTACAAAGACTACAAGCATTTTGTTTCTTAACCAAGGACATTGCTGAATGAAGAAAGTGACCAATACTTATTTTCATGACTCAAATGAGGCTTTTTCCAGGAAACTCAATGCAAGCAAACACTGCAGAGCAGTCCTATACACAGCAGGGTTTGAACAACAGCCTCTGGGTAGCTATTTACTGTACTTAATATTCAGGGGCCAAAACAATTATTTCACCATGGGGCTCAAGCTCCTTATAGTCCTAAAGAGAATTTTCAGCTCCATGACTCTCTCTTCTTATATGTACTGTATTTATATTTGTATATATACACAAAGTATCTTACGTACAAAGAAATGAAGTGCTCATGAATTTACATAGGGCATGCCCACAAATAAAAGTCAAACTGACATGTCAATCATGGAGGATGAGGCTGAGGCCGCGAGGGTGGATCCTGTGGCCTCTCTGAGAGTCTTCATTAACTCGATACTAGGCTGCCAGCGCTTATAATCACTGCAAATCCACAGTGTTTTCCAACTAAGACTCCTTCTTGTAGTCACAGCCTGTGAGCGGCGCTTCAGATATAAATGCCTTCCATACAGATGAGGAGAAAGAAAAAAAAACAAAAACAAAAAAAACAATATCCAGGTTATTTCCCTCCCATGTGCCCCCGGTTCTGTTGGACCCCGCGTTCAGATCCATGTAAGCTCCTCAACCAGTTTACCTTTGGGCTCTTGGGGCAAATGTCTCCAAATAACGTTTTTTTACAACCTCTAAATAACCCCTGCTAAGCTGTTTCAGTTTCGAGGGAGAGAGGGAGTGAGGAAGAGAGAGAAGGTAGGTAGGAAACTGGCCACGGCTGTTGTGGAAGAGGAGAGTCACCAACATGGGGCTCATTGATCAAAAAGGGGATTAGTCTGGTTTCAAATCCTCGGCACCACGCGAGCAAAGCTGTTTTATCTGGGAGGATATCCTTTCTGCGGTCCCAGGTAATCCAGTCAGTGGCCGTGGATGTAATAGTTTTAGTCCATTCGGTGGGAAGAGAAGGGCTAGAGGAGGGGAAGAGCCTGGCACGCAGCCCTGCAAGGGGAGCTCTCTGTTAGGTCCTGGGATGAATCTGCAACACAGAGGGGAAAGAGGAGAGGAGAGAAAACACACATACACTTAGACAGAACAAAGGTATACAAGTGTGCGAGGATTAGACCCTGAGGAATTGCTCCATTCCCGTATTTCAAAAACAAGGGGAGTCTTTTGAACTGCAGAGGCTTTGTACAGCCCCGTCTCACCTCCTGGTTCCTGCTGCTACTAAAAACAGACAGCTTATGTGAGTGGAAACAACGCTGCAATAGAGGTGTGTTTGGCATTTATAGGTATATCAGGATGTATCAGAAAAACTCTTTGACAAAAAAAAAGAACTGGTGTGTTTCCATGCTGTGTATGTCTGCCTCGCACATCGTCACTCTGGCATATTTTTGGCTTTATATCACACCGCTTTGCCCACATCCCCCCACTTCTTGTCTGCACCCTCATGCCAAGCCAGCCAATCACGACCGAGGATTTCCTCCAACCCAGGAAAATGACTTTGGCTCTGCTAAATGGGATCGGGGCCCCCGCTGTGGAGTCTGGGCTGTCTCTCCGTGACTCCGGTTCAGGGACTCTTATTCAGCCTCAGATGCAGACCTGGACACATTTCAATAGTACATTGTTCAACCTTGAGACTGCTTTTGAATGTCGAGCTTTTCAGCATCTCTGCTCAACTTGGAGCTCAATAAAAATCTGTGTGCATGATGTCTACGTCAAAGCGGTGGAGTTCTTTGCTTTCTCGTGACAGTCTGTGCAGCACAGACATGCAAACATCTCCAAGGGCAATCACGATTGTATCTACATACTACTGTCTGGAAGTTATTTTATTGAGTCTTAACCAAAGCCTATTTCGAAACTTCTACCACATTTCCAAGCTCTCTGTTTTACTACTTTAAGGTTTCCCTACGGTGGCTGTGAAGTGCAAAACAAATGAAGAAATCTGAGAACAAAACAACAAAGTGTAAGACAAAGCAATACAGCTCAAAGCAAAATTACAAATCAGAAAAAAAAAAGTTAAAGAAAATCAAACAGTCAAAGCCACAACACCATAACAAAACTCACACAACAAAATTGTTAAGTAAAAATCAAATTAACAAATTTCAAACTAACAAAAAAAAACTGTAATATAAAACAAGAAAACTCAAAAAAATTCCAAATCAAAAACAAAACAACAAATAAAGAAACCAAACAAAACAGAAATTTTACAAAAACAAAACAGTCAGTGCCAGAATGCAAGAGCCATCACAACAAAACAAACAAAACAAAATGGAAAAGGTGCTGACTGATTTATTTAGGTCAATCAAGATGGGAAAATCTTTAATAATAAGTCATAAATGAATTCATGAATGAATTCATTCATGACACGACATGAGTTTTACCACTATTCAGAATGGATGTTTTGGAAAAAATTTACCTATTCGCTTTATATATACTGCTTAATGTGAATCATTATTAATTATTTTTTAAACATTTTTCTTGTATTTAGTTTGAGGTGCAACATTAGCATTTTAATAGGCCCTACTTATATTGAAAAACTACACTTCCAGCATAACAATTCTAACCTCTCAATCAAAGCCCAGTTTTTAGAGAATCCTGTACAAAAAAAGGCTTATATGTAAAGTTGCATGCATTTTGTGATTTTAATAACTAGACAGCAAGTTATTTATTTTTACTCTGGCCTGTCTTCTACATTTGACCACATGTTCTCATCAGCATCAACTCTGTCCTGTGTATTCTGCTTATACACCAGGGAACTTTAGTCTTATCCATCCTTTTCAACAGTCTTTGACATATCAAGGGATGTGTGGGAGGAATATCTGCTTTGTCTCTGCTCTCTGAATATCTTTCACTGTGAGTGTCATTTTCACTGGTACAACTGTGTTGTTACTTATGAAAATTCTGTATGTTGGTTTTTGACAACATGTTTAACAATGTCGAGTTTCACAAAAGAAGTGGATGGGAACATGATGGGCTAAAATGAAAAATAATTAGCCTGCTGTTTGTGGTTATTCAAACTGTTGAATTTTCAAAACTTTAACGACATGCATTTTTTGTTCAGTTATTAAAATACAAATATTGCATCTCAAGCTAGATACTGGGGTAACATTTAAAAACATGATAAATAATAATTCATATAATTAAATTTTCTACACATTCATTTAAAATGTATACATTTTTTTCCTCTTCTTCTTCTTAACACTACTGGCAGAATTAATGAAAAAAGAGAGAAAAAAAGATAAGAATAATTGTTTGTTAAAGGTGATATTTCCACCATCCCAGACAGGGAGTGTGGCCAAAGGCTTTCATTTTGAAACTCCCGCCCCATGACAGAGCTGGTCTGTGGGTTTGAAGCTAGACCTCATTCCATTGTCCCTCTTGAGAAGTAAAATCTTGATTGACATACTGTTAAACCAATCAGCAACAAGCAGCAACAAGCATTCAGTGTCACTGATATACCTACCTTTTCTATTTTGGGATTTGTTTGGAGATTTGCAGTTGTTTCGCCTTTTGCTGTTGTTTTGTTGCTTTATTTGTTATGTTCTGGCACTGATTTTTTTCTGTTTTGGTTTTTGATTTGGAATTTTGCTTCAAGTTTCATCTTTTTTTCTTACATTTTGTTTTTTGTTCTTAGATTTGTTGATTTGCTTTTCACTTCAGAGTGTTTGTTGTGCAAGTTTTGTTGTGTTGTGGCACTGACTGTTGAATTTTTTTAATTTGTTATTTTGTTTTCTGTTTTCTAATCTCGCTTTGAGTTTCATTGTTTTGTCTTATAATTTGTTGCCTTGTTCTCAGATTTCTTCATTTGTTTTGAACTTCACAGCCACTGTATTTCCCCAATCATTAGGACTACAAAGACTGAAGGGTGTAAGTAAAAGAAAAGCTGGGGTCCTCTGCACAGCATGGGGCCAATTACAAGTCCCATAATCCCATGGTTCAACCAGAAAATACAAACTGTGACATTTCCACTGGGCTTAGCAGGTGGGAGCCAGGTGTGTGGATCTGATTGAGAGAGAACTGGGACCCTGTGTACAGAGCTGCAGGACAAAAGAGATTCTCTGAGCTCCAGGACTTTGCACATGCTAGCAAAACAGTCAAATCATGTAGATTTGGGGAAACATTAAAGGTTACACCTAAAGCTGATTGTATTAATATGTTTTTTGTGGTTTGAACAGTATTCAGTCACCCAGACTGACCTATGTGTTTGCTAGTTTGAGATTATTATTTCAGGAAAAAAGAAATAGCACAGGAGGATGTATAGCTTGAGTTTTTTTTTTTTTTTTTTACCTTGAGTTTGTGCAAAAAAGTTACACAATGGCAATGCAGTTTTTATCTTGTGCGGACAGACTTGACAGAGCTGCTTGGTGTTTGGAGTGATTTGACATGTGTCTCACAGCCGCCCGTGAGGAAATACTTAGCAGTACTGACTTATTCTCCCTTGTCGACTGCATCATGCCTGTTCAAATAGCTGCTCCCCTGTTTTTCCCTGTGTTCTCTAAATAGCTGCACAGAGTAGCAAGTCGGTTCCTCCTCTAGGTCTTGTCACAGTGCTCCTCTGTCTGCACAGAAGTGGTCCTTTTCCTCAGTAATCCTTAAACTCGGTAATCCTCTGGGCTCAGCTGTCCGGCGTTTGCATCTGTATCATCTACGACAAGCTATCAAAATGTTGGCTTTGTGTTCACACAGAGAATGACCTCTGCCAGAACAAGAGCGGTAACAGGTTACCATTACCGCTCACTCTCTCAGACACAATCCGCCAGAGGTTTGTTAGTGAAGAAGAGGGACTTGTATGCAAATACTGTCATTTGCACCCATGTGTGTGTGTATGTGGTGTGGCGATCTGTGTGTGTGTGTGTTGATGTGTGTGAGAGTGTCCTCTGTTCTTTTTTTGTCCTCTGTCTCTTCAAATGAACAGTGCAGCAGGTAGCAGCGGATTGCTGAAGGATTTCCTGCCTATCCCATCTTTGCTGGCAACTAAGCCGTCTGCATCCTAATTTGCCGGCCGCATTAAATTGCAATTTACTCAGACTTCAGTTAGTAAAAGGAGCCAAGGACAATTGCCTTAGCAAAAGAATTTAGTGCAAACACAGCCTACCCTTTCTCCCTTTCTCGTTTAGTGCTGAACAAATCAATCAAGTTGGCTAAGAAACCTCTTCAAACACCACTAAAGAACACCCTCTAAAAACAGAAGACTCCAGACAACAAAATACATCAAGATCCATTTAATGTGACATTGACAATGAAAAAAAAAAAAAGAGAAGAAAACGAATATAAATTAATCAGTTGCACTTGAAATGAACTCCTCCAGCCTAAGTCTGTATAAAAATGTCATAAGGATGACAATCTGGATATGTCAGCAGTCCGGGCTGCTTCTGTCAGCTTAAAACATCTGACTTCATACTTTTCAAAGTCTGTTAACCATTTATCCTTAACGACACAGGAGCTCATTGTGTACGTCTTCATGATAACAATATACAGGACTGAAGGTGGAGGAAAGGAGTTGCCAAACAGGGGTGGAGCAGATGATGTCTCGATGAAGTTATATTGGATGTGACATGGCCGCTGGGAGTTCATTTTGATCGACTGCAGTATGAGTCTCCGCATTTGACAAATTAGATGGTGATGCATCTGCTGGCAGGTCACTTTTGCTCTGAAACAGTCTCACAGATGGGCTACATCCTGCCGTAGTGTTTTATTTGCTTGAAAAGGTGCCCTCTGCTCCTCCTAATAAGGGACATGTGGTTCTCCGGACAGCTTAAGTAAATCATATCTGACTGGGTGGAGTGGGAAGACACTGCAAAGTGGGAGTGTGTGACAGAACATGATGTAATGAAACTGTTCCATTTGAGCTTTCCACTTAGGGAAAACTCTACGCTTGGCGCTAATCTGAACAATTACATACTCCATAGTGGAACTGCACTGTCTTTAATCAAACAGGGTCTTCAATACAGTAAATTCAACCACTGTACATGGATAAGTGATTCTGTTGCTGTGTGAAATGACTTAAAAAGCCTATTGCCAGTCCATTGCAATGCTTTGTATGACTCATGAGGATTGTATGACTCTCCTACTTGGTAGTGATGTGGCTGACATATTCAATATTCAGTCTGGCACGCTAACAGTGAGGTTATCAAATGAACATAATTCTTTTCACTATCAACAACGGCAGAATGAGCTGGAGAAAAGACGTTTTCATTTCAGCCTCCCTCTCTCATTCTGCCTCTCTCTTAAGGTGTATAATTGTTTGGCGGGAGCAGAAATGGATTGATCTATTTAGCCAGTGGAGCGGGTAATGCAGATCTATGGTGGGCGAGTGTTTAGGAAGGTGCTCCCCAGCCTCGCTCTCACTGTGACTTCCCCAAACAAAAGGGCCTGCCTTGTCTGCCGCTACAGAACAGGCAATGAAGGGCTCCCTCTCTGAAAGACATAAAGAAAGAAAAGAAGAGAGAAAAAACATGGGTGTCAGGCACTGGCTTTGCTGGCTTCTTGCTTTCATGCCAATTTCTATGAAAGATGATGACGATGATGTGTGTATGTCTGTGTACGTCTGTGTGTGTGTGTGGAGAGTGGGCATGTGTGTGTGTGTGCCTCATTGTGCTTCACTGAGGCTTTTCAGAGCAAAATGAAATCCTGCAGGTGAAATAAAATGGCTGTGAATAAAAATAAAAAAAGAAGAAAAAAAAAACAATGTTGTGTTGTGGGTTTACTGGCTTGTGGAAGGACAAATACAAATGAGGCAATTTGGCCTGAGAGCCAGGTGAACGAGGAATGTTGATTAAAAACAGAGCACAGAGTGCAGGATAAAAGGCCTTTCATGTAGTCTGTGGGCTATGCTGTCTGCTGATAGCTGCCTCAACAAGACCCTCAGAGGGGGATCAGGACATCAAGTGGCCTCCGATAAGAAGTCGCACAACGAAAGGGAGGAGGCCGACTCGGGGATCTTACACACGCACGCACACACACATGCAAAACACGTGAACATACACACACCATACAAACTCATGCACGCATCAAACACACAGGCATGCACGGACATACACAAGTACAACCGCACACACACACGCACACACACAGGCGCACATAGCATGTCACAGATTAGTGCATAATGGGATTGGCAGACCGGTGCAAGGCACTGTAATCAAACCCACACAGTGGCCGATAGCAAAAACAGGATATGGAACAAAGGAGGCAATGAAAGGGAGAGGGACTGATCCTGCCATTACACACTGATCTGAGACAGCATGTGTTCTGCTCAGGGGTGGACCTGACTCTGTGTGTGTGTGTATGTGTGTTTGCATTGCATATACCATATGTATTTGTTGGTATAATGCATATTTGCCCATCTACATACTGGCTGCTACTGTTTCTTGACACCTTAACCCAACAGTTTAAACAACAATGCATTAACATACTTTTTATTTATGCGTGCACTGCCTGTGTTCAGTGATAAATATTTAGAGTGTGTGGCGGTGCGTTCGGTATTTGTGTCACGCCTGCCTAATCATGCACAGCATGTAAACACACACTTGATTATTTCTCGCTGAGTATTTGGGTTAATGAGAAGTCATTGAACATGAGTTGGTCCCACTCCTACCGCCCGACATTGAAGTGCACACAGTGATGTGAGAAGAGAAAGGAAAGCAAAATAAAGAACAGCTTGAGAAAGACTAACCTTTACAGAAGCAAGAATGCAGCTCGATTTCAGTTGAAGCATCCTCTGCATTTTGCTTCCGGAAGCTAAAAAGGGGAGTATGGCTGGGTGTTCTGCAAAGAGAGGGTCAAGAGAAAAGGACACGTGTATATTGGGTTGAAAAGCAGCTTCAGGCCTATCTCCTCTTAAGATGTTGATAATATTTGTTTATTGCCATTTTAGTCCTAAAAATCAGGTGGTTATGTATTAGTGCTTTTTTTTTTCCAAAGTTCTGATTAGAAATTTACTATCTTAATTAATGCATTTCAAGAGAATATGAAGAAAATCAATTGGGCCAACAGTATACGGCATAAACAGAATCTAGTTTACTTTTTCTAATTGTGCAAAGGAATGCATTGAGAATCAGAGATGCATTCTGTAGAGTGAAGCGAGTGCTGCACCTTACCTTGACAGGCTGGCAAGACCCCATTCGGTCAACTTCTTTCTCAAAATTTTAGGCCTGGGGTGGCTGTGGGGGGCCTGCGGAAAGCTTTATATCTATCTGCTGGCATATAAATAGACGGAACAACCTTGGGAAGCCCCGTGTGGTCTAACCTTCACTGGCTGTTCCCCCCCTTTTCCTACCATCGCATTAGTCTCTGCTTCTATTCAAAGTCATGGTCACCAAGCACTAAGAGAAGAAAGGGGGGGTTGTTGGTTGCGATCTTATGGGGAGTCAATCAAGTGAATACAAATCGGGTGATCAACCTGTCACAGAGTGCTGGACTGCTGCCTTCGAGGACTTAACTCCCTTCATTATTTTCACATGCCATGTTTGGAGTCACCTTACAGAGCCGAGAGGCACTGGAAAAAACACAGTGGCTGTTAACTTTATATCTGAGAGGAGTGTGGCCTGAGGCGGAGCCCACCTGTTTGTTTACTGCCTGCTTTATGTTTGTTCTTTTCTACTGCGTGCCCTCAGATAGGTTGCTTACACTGAACAGAAATCTTCCTCGTTACAAAGAGGGCACCGACGCGTTGTGCTTTTGCGTGCATTCTTTACACTGTGTGTTTGTGCACATCCTTTTTACCCACAGTTTTGCAAATGTGCGTGTTTGATGTTAAATGACAGACAACTCCTATTAAAAATGAGGAAAGCAGTTGACACGAAAGCTATGCTAAAACATATCAAATTATTCAAAGACAGTTCCTTGTTAAAAACACTGACTTCCTCATTTGAAGTACAAGAAAAAAGGTTGAGTTGTACAGGGAAATCTGTCTGACATTTTACGCATATACTCTGTAAAGATGGTATATGTGTGTATGTATGTGTGTTTGCATGCATGCCTGGGAGTGTGTATGCATATATGTACATGCACACATATCAACTGTGGGCATGCATGTGATAATCTGTGTATTTGTGTGTCTGCATGGATGTCTGCATGCAGTATATAGATATATGTATGTGCATGTGAATGTGTGTGTATGTGTGAGTGTGTATTTGTAAAGTGTGTGAGGTCTCACCCTCGTGGTCTTGATCTTGTTCCCAGAGGAGCACATCCATCCAGAGTTGTCAGGCAGAGTCTTACACTCCTCTCCCTCCAGACACGGCTCCATCTCACACCACCACTTCCCAATCACAATGGATGCTGAGGAAGGCAGAGGCAGCAACACGTTAGTTTACCACACAGACACACACACACACACACATGCACACAGACTTGCCTAAAGTAAAGCTCACTACTCTTATTTTTTACCTCACTGCTATGAACTCTATAACCTTCTATTGCTACCTTTAGTATAATAATAATGACATATAATAATGATATCAATGATGTATGAATAATAATGATAATGAAAAGAAGAAGAAGAAGAAGAAGAAGAAGAAGAACAACAACAACAACAATTTCTAGCCCTCATGTTATTTAAAGTTTCAAAATGTTTTACAGGAAGAGATGCAATCAAATGTGGTAAATACAAAAGGAGATGATAAAAATGGGAGGCAAATTTAAAGGATGTGTTTTAAAATTGCTTTCAAATAAAATGAAAACAAATAATGTAACAACACAAGATAAGATTAAAAACAGAAAAATAAAAGGTGCAAAAGTATGTTTATAAATGCAAACATAAACAACGATGATGTACACATACCTGCATTATTGCAGACATACAGATGAATACTTTTATATGGCAATACACACATACAAGCACCCACACACTTTATTATGGCGCGTCTCCGGAGAAACACCCAGCCATGTCTCTAAATTAATGTTTTCACTCCTCTTCCGCCTCAGAGCGATTGTAGCGTTTCTGAATGGGTATTTTGCTGTTGACAATAATGTCTTATACAAACAGAGATTAATCATTATTTTGTTTTGATATAGCAACATTGCATGCATGGGGAGTAATCTCATTTTTAATCAAAACTAATTGCCTCTCATTAACATCGACTGAATTCTTCCTCCAGCTATCTGACAAAAACAAATATGTTCTCATCTCCTCATCAAGATCTCTCCCCTTCCTTCCCTCCCACTATGTGTGTGCGTGTGTGTGTCTGTGTGTGTGTGCACTTGTGTGCGTGTGTGTGTGTGTGTGTGTGTACATGTATGTATGTAAGTTCTGATGAAAAAATATAAAAAACAACAAACAGACAACAAATAACAAACAAAACAAACAAAAAACAAACAAATGCCAGGTTAAGTGTGCATATTAATTAAAAAAAAAGATACATAAAAAGATACATATGTCACTTATGACAGCTACTGCATTCCAAACAGAAAATATTGTAATTTAATTGTTCATCCAACAGTCTGTTCTTCCACATCAACAAACTTTCAAACTTTTTAAATGTATTTCAGGTGTTAAATTGTATTATTATCTGAGGCTGTATTTATGTCAAATTAGCTCGGCACCACTGTTATGAAATCTAATTTTGTTTCATTTTTGTTGAGTAATCCAGATGTCTTAAGTGGTAGGAAGCTCTCTCTAAATCAGATCAAAGTGCATAATGTGGTGTTTACATCTCCAAGGAGCATCTGGCCTTTTATCAGGTTGCCATAAAAAAACATTTCAAAGTCATGCAAATGGAATGAGCGAAATCACTACTATTTCATTTTCCAAACTCAAATCTTTCTTTTTTTACCTTTTGGAAAATATTTTCCCCTCCAGTCTGTGTTGCCAAGGTTACAGGCCAACGACCAATCAATTCTGGGTGTGCAGGCAATATGCCCTCGCCCACTGATAGAGGAGGAAGGTTAAAGTGCAGTTCTTCACAGCACACGGTGTACTGCGGTTGCAAGTGGACGGACACACACCTGCACGGGGGCGTGCACGTACACACACACACGCTTAAAAGAAAAGAACTGGACACAGAGTTACACCCCACTGCTGTTCAGTGAAGTATCTGTAAATCCATACTTGCTCTTTCCCTCTCCCTCCATGAGCCCTAAGGATAGCTAACTGAATACCAGACTGAGAGCAGCCCTACCAACCAAAAGTGAAGCCACCCCTGGGCTCCCCCCGCAGCTGTTTACCTTATACACTAATTACTACATGTTTGTCCATCATCAAGCCCGCTCTCTCATTCCCTCTCCCTCCATGGGGTAAATATGCATCCCATCACAGCAGAGCATGATGGAAACAATATCCCATGATACTGTTCATCACGCTTTCATCCAAACGTGTTTTAGGCATGCAGCTCATTGCCGTGTTATTCTCGTAAGAAAACAATATTATACTATACAGAAAGTTTTCATCAGCCGGCCAATTATGACTGGGCTTGAGAAGACTAATCAGTCCCTCCGAGCGATAACGTACCGCGATGCTACGGTGAACGATGCCGCTTTATTTAGCCCCTTTCCTCTGACTGCAGAGAGCAGGGGAGAACTGGGAAGTTGTTTATCACCATACCTCCGACCGAGGAGGATTTATATTCAACAATGTGAATGCAGAATCCACTCGAAATTGAAAATGGTAAAATAATACCCGCAAAGCAAAAATCAATCCCTTGGAATGGAACAGAGAGAAGAGAAAAAAAAAAGGGAAAGAGAAAGGAAGGAAGAAAGAAAGGAGGCAGAAATGAGAGAGTTGAGATTAAAATGCTACCTCACAAGAGGTGCTGAAACATGACGCCTGCTTTGCATGAAAGATGAATGGTATTTACTGTACTTCACAGCACACTGATTTCACCTCACCCTCTTTGTCATCAAATATGTTTACTCATGAGGCATAGGTAATTTCTATAGGGGGAGCCTACAATATTACTGTATTAGATGGGTCTGTCAAGTTTTGGAAAGTAGTATATTAGTTCTAGTCTCCATTATTTATCTCTGTAATGGGCATCACTGAGTGTTTGTGGGGTGTATTAAAAGAGCATGACAATTTGCTTATCGTTCTCTACAACGGAAATAAAACTTCCTCTCTGATTACTGAATGTCAACCAGTGACTGTGAAAACCAAATCCTATGAATATTCAGTCATACAATTAAGGTTCAAACAGTTTATCGGTTTCCTGCGATATCAGGCCAATATCAGTATCGGATAGTGTGTCCATGTCTTCCCTCCCTGAGATGTTATTATTAAAGATTTTGGATAAAGTTAAACAGCATCTTCCTCATGTTCTTATTTCACATTTGCAATATTGTGTGTTAATGTGTTCATATGGGTTTATTTTGTTTATTCGAGTATTTCATTAGAAAATAGCAGTTTTATTGTTTATTTTATTGCGTAATTTTCAAATGTAATGATTTTAAATACTGACACAGCTTCATTCAAAAAAATACCAGTACCAGTCTTAAAAAAAAAATAAAAATAAAAAAAAAAAAATCAGCAGAAATACAGTAATAACCATTTTACATCACTTTATGTGGAATATTTTAGGCCTATTTTGGAAAACCCAACACCCCACTTTAATGATATGTGTGGTCAAAGCCTATTAGAGGAAGAACATGCAGAGTCAGGCTCAAACTGAACACCCACCCCTGCACGCCCATGGCTGTACCTGGCCCAGGACATCTGTCTCTGACCTTGACCAGTGGAGGAGAGCCATCTCTGGGCTGCCATCCACACATCCCTCCCTGGTGACCACTGACCTCCAACACTCCTAACGGTATGTTTTACCTAAACTACTCCCTCTCTCCTCGTCAGGACAGGAGGTATAACCTTTGTTCTGCCATCTGCAAACTCTCTGCTCGTCTCTGGTGGAGCGTGTTTTTGGGACTGGGATGCTTTACCAAATCCACTTATGGGCTGACTGCAGCTCTTCAGCAGCTCCACATCCATCTGTCTACAAATGCAATGCCTGTAATGCCATGCAAAGCATCGCTTCCAATTAACACCACATCCTCACAGGTTATCCTAAATTAGATGCTGTATACTGTCAAAGATGACAGATGGGCTTGGAATAATCAAGGAAACAAAGGCTGTGAGAGTGTTTGATTCAAGATATTAGCCCCGTAGCAAGCTGAGTCTTTAGCTTTGATGGACAAACAACGGAGAGTGGGACTTGAATTGATTGAAAAACATGAAGCGATGGACCTTTTACATGTGCATCTGTCAGAATGCTTGTGAGCTGACTTTGTGATGGATTGAACTCGCTGACACGTCCCTGCCAGGTAGCAGAATGTTTGAACACCTTGACAGATGAGGAAGAGAATTGATTTCTGTCTGTGTCGAAATGTGAGTACGTGTCTGCGAGCTCAATGAATAGTTAATGTTTTTTTAACTTGGAGCGGCTTCACAGTGCACGGCGGACTTACTTTAAATGAATCACTGCAAAATTATGGTTTTCCAATTTCGGACCTGGTGTCTACGCTTTTTCTTGTGCCACTCAAATCGATTGCCTTGAGTCAAGATCAGGAGTAAAAAGCAATTAGAGTTTAAATTTTATGTAGGGTTGAATTTCCAGTTTAGGGTCCAGGATCGATGCTTCTTACTACATAATGGTGAACTTCGACCATCCCACTTAATTCTTCTTATAGGCTTTTCCAGGGCATCTGTCTAGTATCATCATCCTTCCCAGAATTCAAGTCAGGTTTTCCTCCTCTCTCTGCTACCTCCATCTCTCCCTCTCCACCTGATTATGTATCTCAGCACCAAAGATGGCAGATAAAAACAAAGACAGCGGACTTAATTGTGAGAGCCCGGCCACATCTACCTGACATCACTGCAGCAGACGCCTCATTGCCGGCTAACATTAGTTCTCAAACTTGTTTTTGCCCGTGTCCCCTTAAAACGAATGACACCTGCTCCAACCCCCCTTACAGGCTGCGTATGCAGAGCAGTGATCAGTCCAACTGGCGAACAGCTCCATTTTCAGGTTGTTTAATTTATTTACTTAACAAAGGAGGCCTCAAATTTTAAAATTACTCAGTATTTCACAGGAAAACAATAAAAAAATAGAGAAAAGATATGAAAAAAAAAACCAAAAACTTGATAATACTTTTGTGTCGTGTTTTCCTATGCCATAATCATCTTGGGACCCCCTCAGAATCATCTCACGACCCCCCGGGGGGTCCCAACCCCCAGTTTGAGAACCACTGGTGTAAACTATAATCACAGCACCGTGATTTTTTTTTCTTGCTCAGTATGTGGACGTTTTTGGCTGTTTTTTTAATTTTTTTTTTTGTCTTTAGGTGCTGCAAACAGGAAATATTTCCACTAGCATGACAGAGTTCTTGCATTTTCTCATTGACGTCAATATGGACGCCTGACAAAACCACACACACTGAACCTTCTGGGTTGCCATAGTCTGCTTAGTCTGCTCTGCAGTTTGCCTGCCTGACGATTGCTATGACAAAGTTGTCTCAGGAATCAGATGTTGAATCCACTATCTATTTTATTGACTATCTTTGTCGGCCCTGATCGCTCATTTGTTTCCCAATCAATCAGTCAGTCAATCAATCAATCAAGCAAAGAAGCAAGCGAGCAAATAGCTTATTAATCAAGTGATCCATCTCTCCTTTCACTGAAAACAAAAAAAATATATAATGAACTGGTTGATTTAATAACACGTTTTTTTATCTTAGTGAGACAGGGATAATAAAATGTTGTGCAGAGTGGAAGCGACCATTGTGCAGTGGCAGTAATGAAGAATTGGAGGGTCACAGGGGCTTGAAGTAAATGAAGCCGGTGTATAATTACAGTGGGACTGAGACTGAGACCCCTGGACCTGAGGTCAGTTTCAGAGAGCCATTATTCTGCATTAATCTTTGCCCCTCACAGAGAGGAGAGAGCCAAGTTTTGATTAGCTATTCAGACACTATGGTTTGGCTTGCTAATCACACAGCTGTCTGGATTTTTGATTTTGTAATGAACACCCTGGCACCCACAGACTTAAAGAATAAGTCCTATTTTTTCCATACTATTATGCTTGGTATCTTTTTAAAATTCAAATTAAGACGAAATTGTCCGCAGAGGGGTTTTCTACGGTGGCTGGGAAGTGCAAATCACAATGACAAATAGGAAAACACAATAACAAATCTAAAAACAACGGCATACAGGAAATCACAACGACAAATAGGGAATCACAGCGGCAAATCGCAAATCTCAACGGCAAATAGGAAAACACAGCAACAAACTGCAAATCAAATTAACAAAAGAGAAAACACAATAACAAATCACAACGGCAAAACAGAAACCACAACCCCAAATCAGGAGAGGGATACAGGAAAAGGTTTTGTCCTTTCAACAAAGGGCTGTCACTGATTGGACATATTTCATGTGGGAAATACAATTCAACATGTGCTATTATCAGAGATTATTTTGATGCAGGGCATACAAATGAGATGATATGCTGTCAATCTTTCACGACATCACAATGAGTATGCGCCCTCTGAAGGCCTTTCCTTCCTTCCGGACAGTTCAGTGCATCCAATCAGGGGTTATTGTTCCCGATTTGTTGTGGTGTTTTCTGATGTGTTATTGTGTTTTCTCCTTGGTTAATTTGATTCACAATTTCTGGTGGTGTTTTCCTATTTGCCGTTGTGTTTTGTGATTTGCCGTTGTGATTCCCTATTAATGGCTGTGATTTCCACTTCCTGGCCACCGTAGAAAACCCCTCCCTGGACACTTTTATCTCAATTTGAATTTTAAAAAAGATGAAATTGGAATAAACACTTTGGTTATCTGCTAATCACAAACTTAGCCACTGCTAATGCTAAATTATGAAATTCATACAGGCAACCACATGATGTGGTATAATTCTTGAGCTGAACAACTCCTTGGTTTATTCTATATATGGATGCTGCTAAAATAACTGAAACATTTGCTCCTGTAACTCTTATGTGTGTGACTGCATGTGTGCCTGTACATTTGAGCCTGTCTGACTGCGTGTACGTTTTTGCATATGTGAGTGGGTGTGTACATGCATGCCTATTTATGGATGAACAATGAGCCCTTTTGTTGCATAGTTATTTCATTTCCTTGATGTGGGCATAAAAATGACTTTCAAAAAGTTCTCTCCCACACAACCGAACAGAGAGATCTGCTTTTACTTCTGTGTCTGCACAACTGCAGGATTGTTACTGGAGAACGGAGAACAGCAAGAAAACGGGACAAAAAAAAAAAAAAAAAAAGACAAAATATCAAATAACATACAAGAGAGTGAGGAGACTTGAGCGGTGGTTGACTACTTTTCAGCTCCAACTAAGGGTCAGATCCTCTCCTGGCAGGTTAAAGGTGGAGAGTCTAATTACATCTTCAGCGCTTCAGAGCTCAGTGGGATGTGACAAAGATGGAGGAGAATACCTGCTTCACCGTCATTATCTTCAACTTGTCAAAAGACAGACAAACATCTTATTTGACCCAGGAGGATTTCAGTGTTTGTTAGTCCTTCCCTCTGCCTGCCTGTGCTTGTTTGTGCCTGTGTGTGTGTGTGTGCATCAGCTAAGAGAGGAGAGTTATTGTTTTCTATTGTATAATGTGCACCTTCTGACCAAACCCTCAGGCGGTATAAGCAGCAGGTTTGTGTCTCGCTGACCACATAGCAGGGGCCTCTGAAACAATAAGAGACCTGCGCTGTGGGGAACGCGGATTTCTAATAAGAGGACAAGATGTTCATTTGATGCGACTGTCCTTGGGTGCCATCGTGTAGCCGCGAGAGAAAAGTAATTAATATCAACTCCTGCAGCTGAGGTTTGTCGTCTGCGCTCACAACACACACATGCAAGGACACAAAATGCCGGTGCTGTGGATCTCCACTGTGTTACACCGCCGTCCAGATGTACCCAGTAGGCAGCGGGATGAGATGGCTGAGGTGCAGCTCCGAACGACGGCGGTGTTGGATTGACTGGCGCCTCCGTCAAGCGTCGCTGATAATGAAGTGCAATCTGTTTGAAATACATGTCCTGCTAATGACGACAATAGCTCCGCTCGTGAGGCGACAATACTGTATCAAACGGTGGATCTTATTCCAATCAGCTTGTGATATTCTGACTTTGTTACACAACGCACGTCCGTTTGATCAGCACTGTATGTGGAGGAAATCGCAGCGCTTCTCGTCCCTCCCTTGAAGTAGCGTCCATGTGTGGCTCCCCCCCTGGATGTATCTCAAATGTACCATGACAACCTGTCATGCTCGGCTATACCCGCCTGCAGCCAAACAGAAGGGTTCATTCCCCATCAGTGATCAGCGCTGAGCGGGCATCTGTGTGTATCTCTTGCTGAGAGTTTATTGCTACAGCGGCTACATGACAACACAAAGTGGTAGCATGTGTGCATGTTAAAGCATCTGCGTGCACGTGCGTGTGTTGGTGTGTGTGTGCGCGCCTGATTGTGTATGTGCGTGTCCATACTGTGGCTTAGCGCTTGCATGTCTCACACACTGGGATAAAGGCAGTGGTGCAGTGATGGGCGCCTAATCTGAGGGCATGTGATCGGCCCAGTGAGGCTGGGGAGATATAAGCCAGAGCGTTTGACTTGTTAAAAGGGATGTTCTTCACTAAGAGCCTTGTTGGCCTTGACATAACTGGGACATAGTTCTCCTTGTCAGAGTTAATAATCAATTCCCGCTACTGGGATAATCTGACAGCAGACCCCCGCTGAGCGTGGCGCCTCCCAACACAAGCTGTCGTCATATCCCTATACATTAATAATCACCGAATCAGTTACCGATACCATCCGAAAAAAAAAAAATCATATGGCTGTTCTTTATGAGGCGGTAAACATTTGACAATTGAACTGTAGCTGTGTGCTTTGATGCTGATGTTTGATGCTAATAACAGATAATACATCAAGGAGATTTATCGTTTCTGCAAAATTCGGCTGAAGAAAAAGGGGTTTTATTCGTTCCTCCGGGCTGTGAATGTGTGTCCAAACATGACCTCTGAAGATAAACTTTTGATTTGTTACATCAGAGCACTGGCTATTTTTTTTTTTTTTTTTTTTGCACATAGCCTGTGTGTTTGTGTGTGTATGCTACAGTGGCGGCAGGTGCCCCCCCAGGGGGTGGTGAGATGAGTCGGGCTGCAGCATCGTCCCTCATCTGGATAGAACATTAATAATGCCGGGACCTGGGGAGAGAGCTCCATCTGGGCCAGGCCGGTGCACCGCTGAGGGGACAGACCACTGACTCCACAAGTCCATAATCCCTCACATAGTGCAACAGCAGCCGGCGGGCGTGGTCGACAAACACTCGAACACACACAACTTTCAAGTGGAGCTTTCATGCAGTATCAAAACCCTTGAAGAGATTGCCCTCTTCCGTCTCCAGTTGTTTTAACTTTTGGGAAAAAAAATAATAAAATAATAATAAAAAAATTCCCTTAATTAAATGGTGTGTTTGCGATGTGCAACACTGCAGACTACAAATGAGCTGTTATGAATAATCAGATAATTATTCCATCTGCCCTTCAGCCCTTAGCCCCCAGTGTTTTCAACACTAAATAAATAACAAACAGCCTGATCCACTTTCAGGTATGTGAGAACGGACCTAGAAGGGAGAGCTGAGGTGAAGGGCCCTAAAAGGAGATGAAATTATCATTGGTTCAGGTCACCGTGACTCTTTCGATGCAGTGTGGTGCAGTGATGCTCCACGCCGTAGCGGTGCTGCTCACTGGCTTGTCATTTTCATTTTTATCACCACTCCCTCTATAAGAGCTTGTTAATCAATACAGTAACAGCTACAGGGATTCTCTCTCGCTGCGGGAGCCTGAAGCATAGAGGCATGAAGTGTTAACAACTCTGAGCTCT
>OMLF01029558.1:5172-31458 GCA_900302615.1 Holocentrus rufus
GCTGTTTGTGTGTGTGTATGTTTTGGAAAACACAGCTGCCCTGCCATTATTAGGGCTCCATAGGTAATTACTTAGGTTTTTGCTCCTTTGCATCTTTATCCTTTGTAGTCTTTACAGCAGCCTAACCCCACCTCACAGCTGGAATTTAGAGGTGAGGTCTTCCTGCTCTCAACTCCATCCATTATTCATTTAGAGAGATGCAGGCGCCTATCCTGGCAGGACAGGGGATTGGAGAATGGAGACTAAACACGCAAAGATGTAGTGGACAGTCATGCTACTATATGTCTGTAAAGCTTAAATGTCAGACAGAGGACCTGAGCAACAATGGTTGCTGCACCGATGTGAATATGTGTGACAATAATAAATTCATAAAGGATATTAAGTTGAATGTGATTTTCATTACACGATTTCTTAATCTGATTATCTAAACCAACAAACAGAAGGCTGGTCCCACATCGCCGCCTGGTAGAAAAGTCTTTCTCATGCACAGTGATGCTGGTCTTTTGTGCTGTTTATTTTTACTCTGTCTGTTATGCTCTGTATCAAAAGGAGTTTCTCTCAGGCTGCCCTTCAATGCTTCTGATGCAGAATAAAGAGCAGTAGCATCTCAAAAACAGGCAGCAGAGCAGAAGTAACACAAGACACTGTTTTCCCTTCATAGCAACACCTCCCCCGGCAAACATATTTTGCCATTAGCCAAAGAAAAAAATACAGATATAGAGGGATGGAGACAGAGTGGAGATAGTGGGAGGGAGAGAGAGAGAGAGAGAGAAGGGCAAGATAGGGAAGAGATGTAAGAAAAAAAGAGAGGGAAAGAGAGAAGTGTACCATTTGTTTGTTAGTGCCCAAGGGATATGTAATATAGTGAAAACACGTGAATCAGTGAACTGTTTTGCTGTACCAAAGTCATGATTGATTTATATGGCCAGTTTAACCACATGACCTGGCAAATGGTCAAAATTCTTATTCCGAGAAGCTATTGCTCTTGTCCCGGAAAGGTAAATAAAGTCAGGTTTTGTGTGATACTGTTTGGGTAGTTTCTGTTTACCTGGTCATGCTACACTGCAAATGAAATACTGTCAAAACTCCATACGTGTAAAGGTACAGGGTGAAACAAGAAAACAAAAAAGATTAATATAATATGGGATGAAGGTGGTTTTGAGAAGGAACAGAAAGGTTCACAACATCATGATCAGTCCACTGTGAGAGAAACATGAAATGCATAGAAAATAAACACACACACACACATAGACACACCAAAAATAACTGTGACAGTAAATACTGTAATTGAGGCATGTCAATACTGGGAACATCATCGTGTACAGAGACTTTAGCAGTGACTTTCCTTCACCAAACATAAACATGCTCTGACAGCATAGGCCTCATCTTCAACAAACCAATTACAGGTGGTAACGCTGTAACAATAAATCCAACAGGTTTTGCACTGTTAAGACTATAGTGGTGAAATCAGTAAGTTATAAAATGGCTACATTAATCAAATTACAAACCAAAGATCAACATATAGCTACATTTTAAGGAATGTGTGTGCCTGTGGAAGATAATAAAAAAGGAGAAAGAAAGTAGAAATATACATTACAAATAAATATTAAAATAAATATGTGCATGGTGCACATTTCTACTGTTGTGTGAAAACTTTTGATTTATGGGTTTCTCATTTTATTACTTAAATTCAATGTACGTTGTCATCCCGGAATAAAGTAAGTTTCATTGCCACTGGGCCCAAAAAATCCCTTCAAAATACATGTTTTAATTTCAAAAATACTCTAATGCCACTTGCCAAAAAAACAATTAAATAATTGTAATTCAGACGCAGACTTTTTGGTAAATGTGAGGCATAAATGACAGCAGAGACAGCAGAAATGTACAACATAGAATTCTGTAACATTTATGTGAAAAAAGTAAACAGTGTTATGTTCTTTTTCAGTAGAGTTGGTTTTCACAATCCCCAAATTTTCATGTGAAAAACATCTACTCCATCCCATTTTGCTTATGGTACGCTAAAAAAGATTCAGGAATTCAACTTTGTTAGCAAACAGTACAAACTCTTCATATGGAAACATTACTACTGAAAATGAAAGTAAACTTATTCCCAGACTGCACAATGAACTTTATGTTTGTCCTATCCACGAAGCCAATTTCTTTAGTGTTCCAACATTTTTCAGGACATTCATTCAACTGATGGAAATGTTCTGACCATGTAAAGTGCATAAACTGACAAACCTGTAGAATTTATGATTTGACCCCTGGGCCCTTATAAAATGCACTACCTTTGTTCATACAAAGGTGGGTTTGAGGTCCTCCTTGAAGACCACGGGGTGCGGGGAGCGGTAGAGGCTGCTGTAGCCTCCGTATTCGCTGTCTGAGGAGTCCGAGGAGCTGTCTGAGGACACGAGCGAGCCCCGCTGCAGACAGGAGTCACAGAAGGGACGGTGGTAGTAGCAGTAGTCCGTTGAGCTGCTAGAGTCTGAGTCCCAGTACCCAAAGGAGTCATGTCTGTCACCACCCGCTTCCACATCCGGTGGAGCTGTGTGGCCGCGTGTGGCCGAGCACCTGTGAGGCCTCGAAACACACCTTCTACACCTTTTCACCACTTGTCCCTCTACCTCCTCTTCTTCCTCTTCCTCCTCCTCTAGGTCACTGTTGTCAAGGCGGAGAGCAGTGCTTTCCGAAGTGACCGCCTCAGATGTTTTGGAGGGGTGTTTGCTTGTATTCTGGGGCCTACGGCTGTCACCCCTCTTCGCCCAGCCGGGAGGCTCCGAACCCGGGTAGAAGAAAGAAGGGGGCAAGCCTCCTCTGGGGGAGTGGAAGGGAGGCCGGCGTTTCCTCATTGCATACGGGGAGATGCTGGGATAGCGGAAGAGGACGGGAGGATGAGGGGATCGCGGCGTACGCAGTGAGAGAGGAGAAAGGGCCAAGGATTCGGTAAAGCTCGGTTGAGAGGGTCTCCTGGACGCCTGGCTCTGACTGGGAGAGCGGAGGGCGCTTTCCATGGCTGCATCCACGCTCAGCTCCTGGAGGATCTCCTGCAGCTGCTCGCTGCTGACAAACCCTGCCGGCGTGACACCCGAGTCAACCTGCAACATGAGGTCGCCTGAAGTTTCTACCTGAGAGGGGCTCAAGGCTCCAAGGGAACGTGGGGAAGTGGCATAGTTGGATGGAGGTACAGGTGTGGTATCTCCTGCTATTTTAGTCCCTGTCCAGGGTAAGTCTGAGGAAAGCAGGGATACAGGATGCTCAAGAACCTCGCCTGTTCTGGACTTTGCTGCCTCATTCCCTACAGGACCAGCCTGGGAGACACTCCTCTGAGTCAAACCCAGACCCACATCACCTGGGAGAGGCGAAGAGGCGGTGACGGGGGTCGTGGAGAGAGGAACAGGGGGAGGCTCAGAGAAAGGCGGAACAGCGGGTGAAGCAGCAGTCGCATTCGGGTGAGGGGAGAGATGAGAGGCTGAGAGGAGGGAGTCGGCGTCTCTCTGAGGTAGGGGGGATGAGGGGCACTCCGACTGGACCACTGTGGTCTGGGTGGAGGAGGAGTTGAGGTTGGTGGAGGAGGAGTCCATCTCCCGGTCGTCGCGGGGCTGGCTGGCGGACATCAGGCGTAGGAGTTTATCCTTGGCGTTGTTCACCTGCTCCTGTAGACTGTCTATCACAGCGTTCTTCTGAAAAATGTCAAGATGAAAGCATGAGCATGAACATGTGGGGACGCCCGAGAAAATGCTCAGATGTAAAGAAATCAATTTCTGAATGCATTTGAATATTATTCCCCTGAGTTTGGATGGTTCAGTCGGAATTATCTAACTTGAACAAGTCAGAAAGCCAGGAGGAAAGAAAGCCACTGAAAGTCATGTCAACTTATAGTTAAAGTACACTGGTGTCATGTTGAGCCATAGCTCCTTTACAGTCTACTTGACATTTTCACCAGTCAATTTGTAACGCATGCCAAATGTATTTT
This sequence comes from Holocentrus rufus, assembly GCA_900302615.1. Lineage (NCBI taxonomy): Eukaryota > Metazoa > Chordata > Actinopteri > Holocentriformes > Holocentridae > Holocentrus > Holocentrus rufus. Next base: position 9,146 of record OMLF01029558.1, read on the forward strand.
TGGAAAACATCTATTTTTATTTTGTTGTCACTGTAAACAATCAACTTTATGGTGATAATCCTCGCTTGAAATACATTTTTGTTCAGTTAAGACAGATGGTGTAAATAAAAGACATGACTATTATGATAGATTTCTTAAATTGGCATATCTTGAATTTCAGTTCAGTTCTTTCTGTGGGTGTCAGCAGGTGATGAACAGTAAACAGACACGAGCTGATATAAAAGCTCAGGCACAACAACATTTAAATGGAATCTGGACAAAAAAATGAGGCTTTATGCTCACTGTAATGGATTATGTATCTTGAGCAATTTTCAAGTCTGTGGAAGTTGTTTTTTATACTGTACAAAGAGTATTATCCTTGAAAGGTGTAGGATCAGCATACATAAATTTTCTACCTAGGTTCATAAGAGCAGCATCTATAAATTATTTTCTAAGATCCTCCTTTAAAAAGGAAGTGGTGAAAGAGCCATATATTACCTCATTGAGCAGCTTCTTCATGGAGCTGTTCTCCCCCAGCAGATAGTAGATCTCGTCCTGGCTGTAGACAGAGGGCTGGCTCTTACTGGGACTGCTGAAATACTTGGCCATCTGACTGGGGTTGTTGTGGTCCTCTTCAAACTGCCGCCACTGGGTCAGCTGTATGTGTGTGTGTGTGTGGGGTGGGGGGTTGAAAAAGCACAGCATGTTAGTCTACTTTGCAGATATAAATAATGTATCAGGTTTTCAAGACTGTGGCCTTGGACCATATTACTATATCACCAGGTGTGTGTTTTAGCGCAATGCTCATTGTTAAAATATTTCCTTCCTTTCCGACGGGAGATGCATTCCTTTATCGTAACATAAGCCCACGACCAGCCACTTACAGAGCCATAAATTTGTTGGCACAGCCCACAATGTGTTGACTCATGAGCAACTTACGTATGAGTCACACTCCACTATTAGATATGGGAAACTTACACGCACATGAACGACTAAGGTGTGGGCTCCACGATCAGTCATATAAGTTACCGGACTTGTCAAAACAGAAAGGCAAATTCATATGACTCTCTATCTGTCATACACGTGTCTATTCACAGTTTCTGTTTGTCTGACTGACTGAATGTCTCTTTTTGAATGCTGATTCCCAGACACAGCATCCTCTCAGCGAGCTGGCATGTGGCAGCAAACAGTGCTATCTCTGTGTCCGACACAAAATGATTGCGTGAGAGCTCTGCCTCACAAATAAAGTCCCCCTCCCTCGCATTTTCTGCTCAAGGGATGTTGCACAAAAGTGTTTGGCTGTCGTCATTAGAAACAAGGAGATGTCAGGGGCCATTTCCTCTCTGCTTTTCTGTCTCACCTGAGGTACAAACAACAGGCAGTTGGTGGCCAGCGTGCAGATGAAGATGGCTCCAGCCACCGTGCTGTACACCAGGTTGGGCCAGGCCTGCAGGAAGACCGACACGGGCACAGCCACGGCCGAGGATAGGGTGACCAAACTGACTGCTGTTATGATGGTGGGAGACTGGTTGACTGGAGGGTGACTGACGTTGTAGGTCAGCCCAGCCAGATAGGTGCCATAAAGAAGAAGACAACCCTGGAGAGAGATGGAGGCACAAAGTTAAGTAAAATTTAAAGCACAAATACAGTGTGAATAAAAATGGAAATATTTTTCATTAAGTATAGTTCTCTTGAGATATGCAAAGTTTCCCTTCAAAGGGAAATGGGTCGGTCATGGCTCTAATCTGCAGTGTATGTTAACAAGTAACCCTTTCTAGAAATGCTCTATTGATGATGAATGAGAAATTGATTTCATGCACAGAGTAACAGTGCTACTGCCCCCAGAGATTTTCTGTGTGAATATGTACAGACTCTGTGGCTACTATCAAATAAAATTTATTTGTTTGGTTTCTATCTTTGGGATACAGCAGTTCATATCAAAAATACTGACTTCACCATCCTGTCCTTCTATTAACATAATTCTGTTTTAGGGTGAAACTTCTCTTTGACTCTCGAATATCGTTAATGTTTGTACTGGAAAAAGGCAATATCATGCTTTATATCAAGCACAGGGATCACACGAAACAGTGTGGAACAGATGAAACATGTCATGTCATCACAAGAACTCAAATGACCATTTTATCATCACAATTGAACAAAGCACAGATTACTTACTTTCAGGGTGGCAATAATGATAACCCACAGATCTGAGTATGCAGAGGAACAGGAGTCCAGCTGATATAAAGAGTAAGAAACATCTTTCTCCACCACCTAAACCAACAGCAACAACATATTATGAATAAGATGAAACCTGATCATCTTTGGATACAGCACCAACACAGACCCATATTAAATAACAGATTCTATACTAAGGTAGAAAGCTAGTCCTTTTGTGGCCAAATCAACAGGCCAAACAGCCTGATAACATATAAGGGCTTGCATTCATAACCTGTCACCAAGACATCCATATACCCAAATCATCACAATTTCACAGCAATTAATATTTTGATCATAGTCAAGCAATCTCAAAATTACATATCTGCCCAATGACTCATAATTTTTGGTAATCCTCACACTTTGCTCTGTAAACAAACAATTTGTTATTTTAAGAAAATCTAATAATATGTATAGCTCTACAAAATCCCCAGTAAATTACCTTGACAACGGCTCCGACAGACCGTGAACACCTGATGGGGTCTGTGAGGCTCCAGGCGGTGAGGACCAGCATGTCCACCAAGATCAGCAGAGTCACCATACCCATCAGCTGGATGTCTCTAATGATCTGAAGCGGACGACGACACACAATAACACATCACATTTACACATTACATTACAGACAGCGTGCTCATCCATGTGCAGCCACACTCAAGCCCATTTGTTACACCTGTAATTTGCTTCGTTTTTTTGTCCGTCTATAGCCCTATTCAGACGGGATTAGTTTTTCAATCGACGCTTGGGTTTTAATTACTGACACAGGATGTCTGTAATTTCATGCACCATTTCGGACGAGATTAGAATCTCTGTAATTTCTCTCCAATATTATAGACATGGGAGTGGCTACCTGAAGCTGTCAATCAGTGCACTCAACCATTTCAGAAGCTTGCGATGCTGTTTTGTTGAATGTTTTTGTTTTATTGATTTATTTTTATAGCCCAGAAGATAGACTCTCAGCAGGCGGTTTAACTGGAAGGTGTTGTTAGGCTATCCATGCCAGTTAAATCGACCAGAAGCTGTTTAAATATCCCCATAACAGTACAGAGTCTGAGCAGTAAGTAGCCTATGCAGCCATGTGTACAATGTTTCAGGGAAAGGCACGCTTTTTGCGCTCCAGGATAAATCAAAATAAAACATAATACATAAAACAAAATAAGGCCTGTGGTATTCAATAGCTGTCAAAATGTATAGGAAAACCCCCGTCAGTTAAATTCCATACATAGGTTTCCACTTGGACGGCATTCATTTCATCAGAGGACAGAATTTGTCCCTTGTAGAAGTACCACATAAAAGAACTAGCATATGATTAGTACATAACTATTAAAAATCAACATTTTTGGACTAGATGGTTCACAGTAGAAAAGAAAAAATCAACTCTAATTTGCTATCCAATCTATTTATAACACCAACCACGATGTGAGCCTGACCACGAACCAAGCAACTGAAGCCCCCCCAAAAATCTGGTAAAAACACTTAATGCATCCAGGAGTGGCTGGATGACAAAAGTAAACAGGTCACTGACTTTGTATGCTGGAAACACACATTACCACCAGGTGGCCTGAGGAGCATACTCACCACTCTCTTGTCGGGCACCCGCTGAGTAAACACTCTGTAGAGTCTCCATGTTTTCCCCAAAATAGGGCCGAACACCAGAGTGCTGCCAATACACAGAGTCCACATCCGAGCCTGGGAAAGAATGTCGCAAAATTATCTAAAAAGTTTGACAACTTGCTATTAAACTTGTGAAACCAGCATCCTTAGTAATTTAACAAACAACATGATGCCTTACCTGCAGCACAGCTCTAGATGCTCCACCTTGCAAGTGTGTTCGTTCATCAATAGCGAACAGGAAGCCACTGCTGTAGGTGAGGACACTTCCAAACAGAGTCAGCACGTTCAGGTTGGGACTGGACATCTTCACGATCCTGATATAGAACATACGCATGTAAACACATGAAGAATTAATGTTGTGTGTTGATGTGAAAGTCTTTGTGTGTGTGTCCGATGCGTACATTTCTCTGTGCCACTTACCTGTTGTTTTTGAAGCGCAGGGTGAAGAGGAGGAAGCAGAACGCCAGCAGGATGCCACAGGAGAGCAACGTCCAAACTACTGCGCACAGGACCGGGGAGAGAGACCGCCGGGGTAGCTCCACTGCCATCTACACACACACACACACACACACACACACACACACACATACATACAAACAAATCACATTTAAAATATTACAAAAATAGCTTGTATGCACTTTCAAGGCTTGATGTAATTATCAATGTTTCGTGTAAGTCTTTGTGATTCTCTCTAGACCGTGGAAGGATTTGAGATCTTTTTTGTGAATGACATGGGTAAAGCAGTGGTGGGAGGAAGAAACAGGAAACAGACTTCATCTAGGCAAGCGACACTTTATTGAGGCAAACACATCAACTGAAGTCACACAAGAATATCGCTCATTGTCATGTGAAAAATGCAGAACACAAAGTAACTAAAAGGGCTCACGAGATAAGTAAAGGAAAGCTCTGAGATGTCAGATGTTGACAGGGACGATGATCAGAGGGACTGAGTTCACCCCGCCGTGATTACGCCTGGGGTTAAAGTAGGGGAAGAGTCTTTCACGGAAAGAGTATCCGGTGAACGAGTAGATATGAGAACCTGATTCCACACTGTAGAAAGACACCTGGCCCCACTCCAGGTCCACATACACCCCGACTTTCTGGGGCTTTTCAACCAAAGGCAAGGGGATTGGAGGGCTGGTGAGGGCCCAGTAGTCTTTCCCATTTCTCAGCCCCAGAGTCCAGTAGCCTCCTTCAGGGTTCAGCATGTTCCCTCCTTTCCTGTTCACGGATTCCCGTCCCACTCCGATATCCCACTCTGTCTTTCCCTTCACCTGGACCTCATAGTAGAACCGGCCCGAGGAGAAACCCTCCTTCCCCAAAACGCTAATGCCAGGGTAAAACCTCTCTGGGCCGTCCGGCAAACACAGCGCTACATTGCCATGATGGACTTGTTTCCCGTTGTCAGATAGCACCAGTTTGGGGTGAGCCGTGTCGGGGTCCAGAGTCACATCCACGGCACACCGCTGTACCCTCTGAAATTCTGTCTCAAAAAGCGTCTTCACCTCAGCCTTTATTATCTCCTCCAGCTGAGATCCCACTCTCCTAGCTGCCCTCCTCACTGTGCCGACATGTACAACGCTCTCTACGCTTGTGTCAGACCAGTCTTGGGTGGCTAGTGGTGTGGAAAGAAGTGGGAAGCTCTGGAGGAGGTAGAGGTGGTCCTGGGTGTGTGAGAGCTGTTCCAGCTCAGCGCTCCTGCTCTTCAGCTGGCCGATCTCCTGCTCCAACTGTGCAACCAGCCCCTCAGCCCTCCTCTCTACCTCCCTCTGCCTCCCCTCAATGACCTCCAACACTTCAGCTTGGCCTTTCTGGATGGCGCGGAGCAGCTTAGTGAAGATCTTCAAGCTGTCCTCAATCTCAAGTTCAGTGCTCCCTCTGCTGACCTGCACCGCATGTTTGATGTCTCTGACTTTCTGCAGTCGGCCCTGGATCATCTGTTGCACCTCGGCCTCCATTCTCTTCATCTGGGCTCTCCTCTCTTGACTCTCGTCTTCTATGGTGACAGTGTGGTGGTCCTTGTGGTCCTTCTTGATGCAGATGTGACACACATACATCTGGTCGGTGTTGCAGAACGAGACCAGCAGTTTCTCATGTTTCTTGCACACCCGGTCTTGCATGTTCATCACAGGTTTTATCAGACGGTGTTTCTTAAAGGTGCCTAGAACCTGGTGGGGCTCCAGGTGAGTCTCACAGTAGGAGGCCAAACAGTCCAGACAGGATTTCACAGCCCTGACCCTCTTTCCGTTGCATACATCACATGAAACTTCCCCATACAGCGCCAAAAGTTGAGGTGAGGGTTGGTCCACGGGGCTGGAAGCTATCTCATTCCTTTCTTTCATTTCCACTGACCTCCTGAACTGAGCAGCCACCTCTAATATGAAGGTGTTGACTTTCAGCTCAGGTCTCCTGTAGAACTTGTACTTGCACATGGGGCACTGTGACAGTTTAGCACTCTGCCAGTACCCCTGAATGCAGTCCCGGCAGAAGTTGTGCCCACAAGGAGTAGAGACTGGTTGGGTGAACACATCCAAACAGATGGGGCAAAGAAACTGCTCCTCAGACAGCAGGCTGCCAGCAGAAGCCATATCTGGGAACAGATCCAGAAATAAATGCAGATGGGATTTTATGGAATAAGTTGGCCCCATTCCCTAAGCTGTATTTTGTTTCTCCCCAGTAGATGATTAGGCTTAGGAACAGTTGTGCCTAGTGAGCCGTGTACGTCCATGAATAGTAACAAACGTGTGGTGTTACATTTCATCAAAGGATATTTCATTTTAGCAAACAACGGAAAGTTTTGATGTCTGTTAACCAAGTTCAATAGATGGTCAATAAAGAGGTGTTGTAGCATGCATTAGTAAGCAAAAACAAACAAACAAAAAAAAAACAATCTGAAACACACTGTTCCTGTACCCTTGCTGAACGACTATCTGGACCTTTGATAAGTATGACTGCATAAATAAACACTGAACAGTACAACAGAAATCAAAGAAACCCAACTCACCTGATTCTAGATGGTGTACCGTGGAAGTGAAGAGGTCTCTGTTAGCCAGTGTTTGTGTTGTGTTCCCTCACACAGCGTAGATTATCTACTACTTTAGCTTCTATTTAGAAAGTCACATTAGACCACTTGCTCTCGCTTCATGTTTCTGGACTGCCGGCTCACTCTCCTTTTAAAGGGAACGGTACCGGTACTAAACATAGCGTCACTAGACCTTTGCCACAGTATTTCTCTACTATTTACTGTAATTGACTCCTCAAGTGGTAAATAGCTTGTTTTTATGTTCTCACTTGATGTGTATTGTGGGTTTATTTTTGGTGGTGTAAGGCAGATATACCCAAGCTTTTTGACAACGTAGCTCATGGGCCAAAGTCTCACAAGGTAGAGAAACTGTTATCCATTATGTAAAAAGTGAATATTAGATGATTCAACCTTGTGTCACCAAAATGCTTGTCTTGTGACAAGCAGTGGCATGATGAGAGATCATATATTCAATTAAAATAGCCCTAAATAGCTGTGCTGTACCATATAGAATATCGTCTTACCCTTTAACCTGTTAGAAGGCCAATAATATTCTATGATGGGGCCCCCATACCACATTGGGGAGTCACGCTGTCATGCTGCAACATGTGTGCATGTGGGAGTATATTTTAGCAGTGTGCATGTGATGCGTATACGTGTTTATGTATATGTATATATGAATAAGAATATGTGTGTACATGTATATACATGTCTATCTGTGCTTCACATATATATGCTTTTCTCTCTATTGTTAAAGACCAGTGTTAAAAACAGGTGTGTGTGTGTGTGTGTTTTTGTTTGTGTGAGAGAAAAAGTGTGTGAGAGTTTACCATGCTGAGAGTGCATAGTCTCTGCAGTATGTCCAGGCCCTCCTGCTTGTTGACTCCTGAGTGGATGAAACAAAGCTGGGAGTCACACTGGGAGCTGCAGTTCAGCTCAGACTCCATGGTTGGCTCCGGTTTGCCTGCTCTCACACACACATCCTGCGGAACAAACACATAAACAAACATGAAAATGAAAGACAAGACAGCTCTTTGTTTAAAAAAATAAAACGTCACATTTCCTGCTCAGATTAAGCACTGAATCTGACCACTGAATTCACTGAACTGGTCACTGAATTGACCAGTACAGTCTTGTCGCACTTCTGTTTCAATAATTCAACTATTCGCTGAACTCTAAAGAGGAAGACACTGGGGACCAAGGGGGAATCCATTTTATCTTTAGTCTTGCAACTATTTCCAGATCATAGAATACATGCAAGACTCACAGCCACCACAGTGTGGTGCTCTCACTTATTTCCCTGCTAACAGAAGTGATGGAAGCATGGATGTGATTTTGCACTCCATCGATATTAAACAGAAATGGAACAAGCGGGAAATAAACATTAATATTTTACACCTGACAAGAGGAAAATGACACACTTGAGGATACTGCTGTAGACACCAAGGTTAAAGTGAGACTTCCTACCTAAAGGCCCAAATCAATCTGACGTATAGTGTCAAGTAAGCCTCACCACAAAACAAACTAAGCAGCCAGGACTTGGCTTGTTCAACAGGAAGCCTGTGTGCTTCTGCTTATCCTCAATTTCCACTAGCATGACATCACAGAGGTGAACCACCCAACACTGGATCACACTCTGGAGGGAGGGAGCGAGGGGGAGGGAGTTATATACTAAAGCTATCATTCCTAATTTCGCTGAGGGCCTTATGAGCTGCAACCAGCTATTATGTCTTTCAAGACATAAAATTTCAACGGTATCCCTAAACAATACTTGTCACTCTGCCACAAACACTTAAGGCATTTTTATGAGGATGCCCGTGCTGCACTGACATGTTGCATTTTTAATTTTGCAGCACAGAATCACCTGATAGTCTGAGCTGGGACTTCTACAGACTCGGGGGTCTGCGGTGACTCAGTTACATGTTGAATGTAAGGCCTGCATGCAGTAAGTGTAGCCGTTAGGTTTCAGTACAGTTACTTTCCAGACAGGTGTGTGTTTACATGAGTAGCGTGTTACTGTGCATTAGGTGCCTAGTCATTGTCTGTGGAGTGACTAAGATACCTCTAGGGCTTTGGGATGGGTGGATGATGGGATTCCATCGAATCAGAGTGAGAAATCAACTGTCTGAATTAGGTCAGTCAAAACAAATCAAACTTGTAACTGAGAGTATGATTAGATTGGGGGGGGTTGCGAGGAAACATAATCTATTCAACATAAGACAAGCTGTCTCTAAGAGGATCTTCTCTAAGTCCCATAGATCAGTCACAGTATAAGTTATGTGAATGGCCTTGTGGGCGCTGGTAATGAAGCAGAGCGCACAATGACCCATTTCCAAAAATTAATAGCCTAATGGTGTCAACAGAACAATGAGTCTCCCTGGGCAGCCTATCTGGGAAATGTCTGGAGTTCCTGCTTCATGTCCTTTCGTCAGTTTCCAAGTTTAGATCACAGTTGTACGGCTTCCCACAGGATAAACGGTGGAGAGAGGCATTTCCGCCAGTTTTTCAAAATCCTGTCTCTATAAGTTGCAGCTTGGCAGAAAAGCCCGCCACCCCGCAGAGGTCAGCAGAGGTGGGTCAACATCCAGCCATGGGGGTCACTGTGCAAGAAGGAGAAGAAGGCCCATGCCCAGGCCTGACTCGGTTTTACGGACATGTTTTGACAGTTCAGGGTAGTCATGAGGAGTGTCTTTGTCTTTTGAAGTCCTGAAAGCTAACCGCAAGTAATTCCTGAGCTACCTGTGGCCTTGGGAGAAGACAGCAAAATGTCTTAGTTAAATCTAGGGCGGGCCAACAACCTGCGCAGCTTAGCTTTCACTTGTTCATGCGCCCGTGGGCTTGTCTTTAAACTCAGTCTCATTTTACTTTCATTTATTTAAGTATTATGCGTATAGTAGCCAATACTGTCATGCCCCAAGGCTCACGGAGCCAGACTCGAGTCTTAAATGGCCTTTACAATACTTCTTTCATAAAAATGGAGTTAAAACTATTCATTGTCCTGTCAATCTCCCGGTCTCTCTTTCAAGATTAGAGCGGCGTAACGACGGGTGCTGCTGGCCCAACGCAAATGCAAAGTTACACCCCGGTTCAGCGCCAATATTGAAACATTCCAGCTCTGTCACTAATCCGTTTAGTACTTTATTCTATAAGCTGATCAGGAGTGAGAATGCAATTATTGGCGCAGCAATCCCGCCTCTGCCCCGACGCACCAAATCATTTCTGACCACATGGTGTATTTCTCAGTCATCACCTGCCTTCGTCATTTTCCTCAGATGTTTCTTATAAATAGCAATACTATAGAATAAAAAATATATAGGCCTTATATCATAATCACCATAAACTTAGGTATAGGCTACCACAGTCTCTATAGGAATAATAGTTATTTTATTGATGTTGTAAATACTGAAAACACTTGTAATGCTTTAGGTTGATTAATGTGTAAAATGCACAGTGTGATCTTGTTTCTATGTGAAATAAATTCATCATAAGCGTCTGAATTTGTGTTTCAAAAGAGTTTATCCGTTAATTTACGCAAAGCTATTTGATGAAAGAGATGCGCAAATAATTCTGTACACACCTCTGGTTGAGTCTATCCTATGTCTAATCAATACAATTTCAAAAAATCAAATATACACTAATTTCTTCAAAAAAAAAAACAGTCTAATGAAGAGAAGTAGTAAGTAAAAAGGAAAGTCTAAAAGAACAAACCTTGATCTCCAAAGCGCATCGAGAGACTCAACGCCTCGTCCTGCTTTTGGCTCCATCGCACAAATCTCATAGTTTTCTTTATATTATCATCCACCACGACGTCCAGGTCCCATAGCTACACACCTGCAATTAATCCAAGTCGATGTGTTCGTGAACTTCTTGCGGCCGCGGACCGATGAGATTATGTCACTCAGGAAAAAAGTTAACCAGACTACCGGAGTTTTCACATGAGTGCGGAGCAGCAGACAGAGAGAGGCTGAACAGGAGGAGGGAGGCGTGTGTGTGTGTGTGTGTGTGTGTGTGTTTTATGACTGTAGACTTTTACCAATCAGAAAAATTCAGAACTTAGGAACCAATAAGGGGCTTCCTGGGGGTCTTCAGCAAAATGAGGAATAGTTTTACTATATTTTCACTATAATTTGATTCACGAGATATTGTTACAATTACATAAAAAAAATATAAGGGCGATTAGTTTAACATTATTTCGTTTTAATCACACTACTTTTAATTAATTTGTCAGAGTTCAAATATATCTTACAATTTAATACCACCATACAAAACTATCTTATAATTCCAGGGTCCCCAAGGAAAACACACTTCAAAAGAGGATCCGAAGGTTAATGACAGTGAACCTGGGGGTCAGCAACATGAAAGTTAGAAAATTTCTGCACAAACATTATTACACCTTTCAGAGAGGGTAAAATACTGCAGTGCACTGACACCTTCTCTCTCTCTCTCTCTCTCTCTCCTTTCTTTCTCTTTCTATCGCTCTCTCAACCCACAGACACTCCAATGAACAAAGGCCTGAGTAAAAGAAAGGGAAGAGCAGTCACGATAGGCCGGTGCTGTCTCCTGTGGCAAAATACAGATACAAATCGTTTTCGGAGTGTGATGACAGAATACGACCCAGTGGCACCGTGACAGTGTGACCGTGTTGGTGCAGCGTGTGGACGGGGCCCCAGGGGACGGGGTGGCGTGTGGGACAGGGTGGCACACAAGGGGCGTTTGCCCTCACAGTACAAATAAACAGCACCGAATAACAGCTGTTGTTTTAATGGAAAGAGAAACACAGAACACACCTCAATTGTTCTTTCCCAGTGTCAGACCTCTGTTCGACAGCTGCACATTTGCCAAAATAGGCCGGCGGGTTTGGAGAAGGTAAGACTGAATAATGTTTTTAAAAAAAAAAAGACAAAGAGAGCGACTCCCTGCTCCCTGTGTGAAGTGAGCTGGCACGAATATTTCTGCGTTTGTTTCGTCAGCCACAGGAGGCATAAAGCTGTTATTAAGACGTCACAGAGATTTACAGTGTGAGCCTGTGCACAGGGTCATTCCTGACAAGGGAGTGTCACCACCACTGACAGCTGTGTGTGGGGATACAGAGACAGCAAGATGATCAGTGGATTGAGGAATATCTGGATAGTCGTTCATTCTGTCATCAGACCCCAAAACCAGTCCCCATGTGGGTGAATGAGTCCAGGGAACTTGCACTCAGTTAAGTGCAGGGTTTTTTTTTTTTTCTGTATAATTGTGTGTCTGGAGATGTTTGCATGTTGGCAGGCGCCCTGTCGCACTCTGCTGTTATATCTGAAGAACAAAAGGCTGCCCTGTTAAACAACATCAAGCCAAGTTCTGAGAGAAAGGACTGCAATGGACCTTGGCAACTGGGTTCCTTCAAGTTGACAGTGAAAATCTGAGAGGAGCATCTCAGTTTCATTTGAAGCATGATGTGCAGTTTTTAATGATAATATGGTCTTTTGTTAAAATTAACAAAAAAGCACAGAAAGTAATCAGGAATACATGAACGTTTAGCTGTCAACATATCAAAAACACAAAACGCTTTTATTGTAATACCTTCCTATCTCATTTATGATCTTAGTCTATTTTCTTCTTTTTTGGCTTTTATTTTGAAGCACATTGAGTCTAAGCCTGTCGTATGAAATGTGCTATATAAATAAACATGACTGGACTGGACTTGACATGCACATGAATCTTTGCAGAGTACAGGACAATAGCCTGTTAACACAACATTTTAACTTGCGAGCTCAGATCAAAGTCATCCTACTAAAGAACGAAAATGGTGTTGGCAGCTCTGTTACGTCCAAAGCGTGGCAATCCCTATCATGTTTCCTCAAGATCAATTTCAAGTTAGTTTGCACGAATAGCAGGTGGACTGTAGCGGTTCTTGGATTACCAGGGGCTTGAATATTTCATCTCAGGACACAAGGAGGTCGCTTTAAAAGCTGGAAGCCAAAAGAGAAGAGGCTGGATAAGAGAGTAGATGGGATGAAACAGGACACGTGTCTTTCTGCCGTGGTTACCAGAGATCAACAATGATCAATAAGATGGTAAACGGAGCGAATGCAGGCGTGGGACTGGCAGTCACAGTCAACAAAGAGGAGCAAAAACACTGGAAACTTTGGCCAACTCTGTATGGAAAGCAATGGACTCAAGACCGTTTACATGTTGCGCACATGTATCACCTGGATATAAAAGTCCACCAAAGAAAATAAATAACAGACAAAGCTTCTAAATCACTGACTCACCATTTCCTACTGAAACACTACTGAAATACAGAGGCACCATTTCCTGACATGGAGGCATCATTTCCTGTGCAGCTGTGATACGACATCAGGCCAGAGTGCTAATGACTCCCACCATTTCTTAATCTGCAGTTTTCTGTGGTTAGAGATGTTTGTTTTGCTCTATGTGAAGCATCATCAACCCCTTCCGGCCTCGTGCCCCACCTTGCCAGAGTCTGGACCCTTCCCTATGACATGCCCAGGTTTGCCCGCCAACAAACCTAAGCCTAAATCCTTCAGTGGAACGCTGCACCTCCTCCAGTGTTGTTACTATGGACGTGGATTAGCAGAGGTGTAGCAAAAAATCCCTAGCGGGGCTGCTGTGTTTCTACTGTAGTTTGAGCCTGAGAACAAACTGATTGTGATAAATGTAGTGTCAACGCATCAGTTCAGCTGCATTACACTTAATGAATTTGTAGTTTAATGTGGAAATAAGAAGGGAGTCTGAAGAGATGAAGGAGCAGGCGATAGGTAGGATATAGGGACAGAAAGGTAGAGATCAGAAATTAGGAGACACAAAGTTTTGGTTCCATAAAATACTTCAGGGCATCTGAATAATTACATAACAGTAGATTATAATCCCCTTACTACTGTACCACCACTTATTTTCTTTCCCCTGAATCCCCCACCTCTTCCACCAGAGTCCCTCCTGTGAAGATTAGCAGCCTTACTTTGAGGACAACGCGTGATTGTTTTGAGGGCCTGTGGTGGTCGTGTGTAAAGGTTAAATTGAGCGAGCGAGTGTGAATTTAAAGCTTTTCATGTGTGGGGTCCGGTATGCACGTTAATGGACACTTGGTATAGCTTGTGCTCATATGGGCTGGTGTGGTTGAATGCCTCTGACCGAGGGTAATAAAAGGCTTACAGTATCCAAAAAGCCTCATGTCAAAGCATTCTGCTCTTTGATCCACTGATCCCCTACAACATGTATTGTTCACTGGGTCAGAGAGCGGTGCCCCGTGAAATTCAACGAACAAAAATAATTCAGGTGGAATTAATCTTCAGATATGGTCATGCCATATGTAGGAGAAATATATTAGAGAATATGAGTGCAAACAAATATTCCTACCTTGCGTATAAACCCACTCCAGTAGATGGATCCTGTGATCCAAGGCCAAAATTCAATCGTTTTTTGTTCGATTTTTGTAAAAGCTGAGATGAGCTGTGTCCTCTGAGAGGTTTGACTCTTGACCTACACGCTGCTCTCCTCGTCTGATAAGTCACAGCTCCAGCTCCCCACGGTTGCATCAGCGTTGCCTCTCAGGTTGCACTTGACAGCATCCCCTCGCTCTCCTCATACAAAGCAGGCCACATGCGCGCGCGTGTTCACTCAAACCTTCACGTGTAACACGATTCCACACGCGCACGCTTCATGAAACGTACAGTAGAGCTCTTTTGATGCCTGCTGTCGGTAGGGGCACGATGCGGTGTGCACGCGCGTCCAGAAGAGAGTGAAAACGAGTGGAAAGAAACACACTGCAACAAACAGGAACACAGCTTTGAGGCTGACTTGGGTCAAACAGACCATTGAAGACAAACAAAACGTGTGCGATTCAAAAGCATCACGCTTGCCAGCCTGCTAAGCAGAGAGAAACAGGGAGGCAAAGTAGAGAGTGAATAAGACGCTGAGATAGGGGAGAAAACCTTTGAAAAGGGAAGAGAGAAGAGAAAAAAGCAGTTAGTGCCCCTTGGCAGCTGATGTAAAGGGATTAGCAGATTGCGAGAGGCAGAATGCACTCGGCCTGGCATCTTTTAGTTCTGGTTAAAGAAGAGGTCTCTCTGCATTGAGCCTCCAGAAAGAGCTCACCTTCATATGCAAATGAAACCTGGACACATTCAAGCTAGAAAAATGGTCGAATTGGTTTCTGTAAACAAACAAACAATACACACACACACACTCACATACTTAGGCTCTCTAACTGTGTGGTGTATCTCTTTTGGGGAGGAAATGCTACAAAATCTGAAATCTTATGTAGAAACATCTTCTGCATGTTTTTCTTTTTTTTTTTTTTAAGGAAGCAGCATCAAAATTTTAATAAGACCGGAAGTTTAACCCAAACAGATAATACAGTACAATAAACAAGCTTCCCACTGTTGTGCTAAATATGCGTACTGTCACAAAAAGGCCTTAATAAGTTTTCACAAGATCACATTACACAGGTTTCTAAGAGATTAAATTTAATCTTTATTATTATTTTATACTGTACAATCTACTTACATTGTATGAGTAGTTAAAAGTACATATAATTAATATATACCAACATATAATTTTCAATATGAGTGCCATCTATTCAGCAAGTCATCTTCAATAAACATATTGCCTTAGTATTGGTGTTAACTATGTAGTGTGCTTGACAATGGATTTGTATAAAACCAGTACATTTTGTTACAAAACAAGCCATTTTCACCTCATTGCAGTTAAGCTCATGAATGCAAAAATCACTTAAAAAAAGACTCATTAATGCATAATGGTTAATCTTGTCACATTTCAGGGTGCACATATCACATTTCTTCATACTCTATTTCTTTGTGTTAGAAATCACCTTCATCAGTAAGGCACTTAGCAAATACAAAAAGCTCTACTGTAGCTGCTACGGTAACATAAAGGAGCGTTCTCTTATTATCTAAATATTAAGGTGTAATGAGAAGCCAACCGGGGTTCTTCTTGTGCATGTGTTATGTGATCAGGAATACAAATACAAAAGAGCCTGGAAAACAGTCATCTCCCATTAGAAATGAATGGGAGTTTTCTGTCCAAAGATGATTGCAATCCTGAAAAAAAAATACTAAAAGATCACATCGCACATCTATATGTTTATGCCCAGGGAAAACCAACAGCCCTGCACATAAACACATAAGTGGCTGCCATTGTGTTCTGCAGGCTAGCTATTGTTTCTGTGCTAACACAGTGAATGGAGGGGAGGGGGTTCACCCTGGCCCACCCACCATCCACTTCCTGTGAGTAAGGCTGGGCTGACATGACAAGATTTCTTAGAGATTTCTTCAACTAATTTTAAACAAATAGGTGGCCAGAATTTTCAAGATTATGGTACAAGGACAATGGTGCTGACGAAAACATGGATAAATAATTTCCACCTTGATAATTTACAGCCTAACTGGACAAAAATATTAGCTGCACCATAGCATGAATAAGGCACTCATTAATCAGTGCAGTGGTCTGCAGTGAAAAATTCATGTTATAGTTCCAACGTTTCTCCTGGCATCTTTTTCAGGGCCCGCTGAGTTTTAATACTGGAGCAGGGATGGCAGCTTTAGTTCTTTCTTAGTGTGAGAAATTTACAAGAAATCTTGTTGCACGTCTCCCTTGGGAAAACCGTGCCTTGTGATGAACAAAGGAACACAGGCTTTGTGTTTTCAGGCACTTGGGAGAAAAACCCCTCATATCCTGACTTTCAGGAAAAGCAGAATAATGTGCTGCGGCGAATAAACCATCAAGTCTCATATAAAAGGCAAAGTGTGCTGTCCTGAAAAGGGAAAGAGCTCTGCTGCTCCCTCGCCCTTACAGTCCAACCAAGAGTTCTGCTGCCCCCATATGTTGACCGTGAGACCGACACCTTGATGGAGTCGAGAGCAACACAGATCTGTAGGGCTGAGTGAGAAATCACAAGAGATTTCTTTCACTTGTGTCACCTGGATTGAGATGTAGTGAGAGCGGAAACGGAAACACCTCAGCCAAAATGCATGAAATAAGACTGGCTGATGTATTTTTCTGTGCCACAGAAGGAAGGGCTACATTCTGCATGTTACATTGTGTGTTCTCCTATGTGTGTGTGTGTGTGTGTATGTGAGGGTGTGCGTGTAATAAGGTCCAACATGTCCATGTCTGCAGAAACACCTGAACTCAGTGAGGGAAGGGGCAGGACTGGGCTGGGCCTGAGCTTCAGAGGCTCCTCCGCCTCCTCCTATCCCAGAAGCACCCTCTGCAGGCGGTCAGCCGGCACGCTGCTCTCGTCCTCCGACTCCGCGTCGCTCTGGGGGTTGGAGCTGCAGGGAGAGGTGCATTCTGGGGAGCACAAGTAGTGCATGAGAGGCAGCCGGTACTTCCCACAGAAGTCCACGAACTTGATGTGGCGGACGCAGGAGTCAAAGTACACGCCTGGAGGGAGCCGAGAGCGACAGGGAAAACAAAGGTCAGTGTTTTCTTGTGTATGGCATGATGCATGCATATACATGATTCATCATCATTCATATAGTATGGTCATAAACTCTACACAAGTAGGCAGAAAAATAATGGGGAGGATATTTTATCACATATGAGTGAATTCATACAAAAAAAAAGAAATATCACATCGTTTTAGGAATTAAAAGAAAATTCCAGCCTAAAACACATTAACTTCACCGGTGACCTACATTGCATTTCTGGTGTCAATTTGTTTTCTTAGGGTGTAATTCAGTTTTTCCGATGGTAAGCTGGATAAATGCATTTAATACGGAGAGCAGCTGAAGCTACAACAGAGATTAATGGGAGAAAGAAGTGAGGGTTCTCTGTATGTTTGTTTAACATCGCTGCAAATCACTGAGTCCACGAAAAAAGGTCTTGCTTTTTATTTTTAGGGATTGGCACTTAAATCTGACACCTAATGTTTGTATTTTAGATGGCTAAAAAATCCTATTAAATGCAATTGCAGCTGCGCAAATCATCTAGTGATTTGAATAAAATAATAATAATAATAAAAAAACAATACAAAAAAATAAAAAGCACCAGAAACACAATGTAAATCACCAAATCCAAGGTCTTAAAAAGTGATGATGTGTTTGAGGATGAAATTGTCCTTTATCAGCACTGAATTTCCATCCATTCATTCTAGCAGTCCACCCATTTATCCAGCCACGCATGCATTTTCGTGATACCCTGGCAAAAGAATCTGTGTTTTACCAGCACACTTGGGGTTGGGACATTTGCTGGCCAGGTCCAGGTAGTGCACCAGGTGTGAGGGCAGGTCGCAGGGGAGGTAGGGAACATTTCGGCTCTTAATGGTGCGGCCTGCCAGCTCCAGCAGCGAGGGGGGGTCGTAGGTCATCTCCTTGACAAAGCGCACCACCAGCGGGTTGCCACGGAGACTGAGCTCCTGCAGGTGAACCAGGCTCAGGATCTCCCTGGGCAGGTAGGTCAACAGGTTGTTGTGGAGACTTAGGGACCGCAGAGAGTGGAGCCTGAGAGGAGGGAGACGCACATTAGCATATATTTCTCCAGCTTTCATCTCATCCCTCAAAATATTTCATGGCACAGACTAGACTAGGAAGGTGTTGGTTACCTGGTGAGCTGTGGGGGGACACTTTGGATGCGGTTGTCACACAGGACCAGGTAGCTGAGGTAGGGCAGGTTGGCCAGCTCCGGAGGAATGGCTGTGATGAGGTTACCACCCAGATACAGCAGCTCTAGACTGGTGGAGAAAAAGTTGGTTTTGCATCAGTTCATATTCTCATCAGGTACAGAATAATCGAGCGCAACAATGAAAAAGACCTGGTGTTGTTTCAGCCAAAAAGCTGTGGATTGCTAATGCATGGTCTTCAGACAATAGGGTATATATCAGCTTCTGCAGATTGCATTTCCATAGCTGCTGTATATCACAGAGACAAAAGCATCAAAAAAAAAAAAACCACGGCAGGCACGTTTATTGTTAAAGGGCAAAGACGTTACAAAGGGCAGCTGAGCTAACTGTTTCTGAGAGCCGACACCAGAGAAACACTGAGAGCACAGGCCACATGGGGGTGCTGAAAATGCATGGATTCTGGCTGAAGTGTTTCATGTGTGTGTATGTGTGTGTGTGTTTATCTAAGTGTGTTTATCTAAGTGTGTGTCAATTTGTGTCCATGTGACTATGCTTGTACAACTGCTAAAAAAAGTGATACTGCAAAAGTCCAAACCACTCACAGATTACAAAGATTATACAAAACTATACAGCAAAAATACTCTATAGGTACTGCTGCAGAGATTAATGGACACGTCATAATGAATATTCGGCTGTTGAATTTAGTGTTGAGCTCTCTAAAAACAAAGAAAACTATGAGTTAATGCAGGTATGGACTGAACAGAGGGGACAGGGAGACAGCGCGATGGATATCTGGTCATTGAAAGCAAGCTGTCAGGCTGTCTGGCTGCTGGAACTGATGACACAGCGACTGGGAGACAGGAGGCCATTATGCTGTCCTTGGTGCCTGAGTAAGCCCCCGGTGTTGGGGGAAAGGAGCCATTCAAGCTCCTCTCAATGCCTTCACCAGCACAGCAGCACAAATCAGCCACGAGAGAGAGAGAGAGAGAGAGAGAGAGAGAGAGAGAGAGAGAGGTCACCGATGTTACAGTGTTTATCGGTCACAGTTCACTGAGTTCATCTTCAAAAGAAGGCAAAATGATGGCCTTTTTTTTCTTGACTGACATGAGTCAAGGTTTCTTCTCTTCGCACATCATCCCAACAGACTATTTACACTTAAAGCACGCAAGAAACAGTAAGCAAGATGCCATCCAAGGTGTCTGAAATGTAAATATGAAGGCTTCACAGACTGTGCAATGTGGATGTTGGGAATTATTCTTTTCACATAGAGAGCTTCTCTCAAATGACGTGGCCGGCAGTTTCTTTTGCTGCCTTCAAGTGCTCCTCACAGGTTTTTTTTTGTAGTGGCTGTTTGATTTTTGAAATTAAGCAGCACAGAGCTTCTTTGCACAGCAGAATAAAGAGGAAAAGTGGAAAATAAAACAAAAAAAACAAAAATTAAAACCGTACAGCAATATGAATTACACACACGGAATTTCTAACAATTCCATATAATATTTCACTTTTATCATCAAGGCTTGACACCAGGGTCTGAAATTAACACACAAATGCTGGTTAAACTGTCTTTAGCAGATAAGGCTCACCTGCCACACAACTTTATGAGATCATAACACATGACTGTCTGTGATATATATGCAGTCTTTGGTCTTTGCCTGTTGTCACCCTTTGTCCCTGCTAACCACCACGCACTCTTTCTGACCATGAGCAAATCAAATCAAAGAAAGACGTTGTCTCCACATCAAACGTGTTCTTCTGGCTCTGCACAAAGCGGTCACATCCTCTGACCTCTGGAAGCTTTTCCTCCTGTTCCCTGCTGCCTGTATCGTTACCTACCCTAACATTAGTGGAAGCTTGGTGTTTTGAACCTGTGTGATGACACACTGCACATGTGAGGCCACCGAGACAATAAGACCAAAAAACATCTATGACAAAGTTTGTGACCGAGTTTTAAATTAAAACTCTAAACCTGCTCATTTCTTTATTTAATATTCCACAATAGTTCTTCACACTAAGTAGCATTGAAAATAAGTAGAGAGAGAGTGTATTCATTATTTTGACTGGGAACAATTGTTCTTGTGGGTATTTTTGCTGATTTTAACATTTTCAACAGCACCTGAGGGCAGCATAAGAAAATAATTTAGCTGTATTTAGTCAAATACAGTTTTTGGCCCACAGCATGTTCTTCCTAATTTGTAGAGCAGTATAAAGGTTTGCAGCTTTATCCCCCGTTGAGCCAATATTATCATTAAAAACTTTACATGACGGTGCTGTGAAAGATGTGAAAGTGAAAGATGTCATCTCAATAAGATTTATCGCTGCTTCTTTGCACACCCTAATGCAGTCATCCATACCGTTTCCGTACATCTCTACTCAGTGTTTTAGAGCTAAAACTTTTGTTTGTGTAGATTTATCTGACCTGTATTTGCTAACTTTGACATTTCTGGATCCGGTCTCTGTTTGCTGCTGCAACACCAAAGTTTCCACACAGGGAATCAATAAAGTTTCATCTTATCTTAGAAAATCCCAAACTGTTCCAAATAACAATGATGAAGCTCTTTTTGTACCAAATGCAGTTGTGTGTTTAAAAAAAGTAGCACGCTTAACAAACGATATGCATCCTGTGCTTGTAATGTGTGGTTTCCAACAATGGAAAAAAAACTTCTCACCAATCTTTATATTCAGTAACTAGCATGCCCCTCAATGTGTTGGTGAGGATGAGTTGTTGTGAAGCATGAGTGCATGTGAACAGTGGATGTAAACATGTAATAAAAGTTATCTCTGCACTTTATATTGGCTACTATAACATGTCACAATGTCCACAATCCCCATATAAAGACCAATCATAACAACAAAAAAAAGAAAGAAAGAAATGGGCTGGTCTACATTGTGCAAATTAGTTTCCTGTGTTCAAGGTTGACTCTAATGATGGGTTCAACACAGGTGAGTGACAGCTAAATCATTATGGTCGTAACATTATGCATCATCCATAATTTAAAGCACGTTATGGATTTATGAAAGGGGATCAAAGGCACTTGTATAAATCCCATGCAGTAAAAGACGTGCAATTATGTTAATAAATTGCACTGTAACTCAATACTGAATTGTATTATGTGAGTGGGGGAGGCAGGGGGGCAAGGTCCCTCCCCCACTCACATAATTCATTTCAGGTCAGTTCAATTCAATGCAATTCAATTCCACTGTATTTGTAAAGTGCTTTTTACAACAAAGTTGTAACAGAGTGCTTGAATGGCTCCCAGTGCCCAAAATATGAGTTAGAAACAGAGTTTTGAGGACTGTGAAAGAGATAAAAGATATCAGAGGCTGTTTTAGTGTGAGGGGGCTCTGGTGTTTGATCTTTGGTCTGACTTCTGGGTCACTGTAACTTGCTACTGTTAAACCTGGGACATCATGATAAGGAGAGAAATAAACTCACTCACGACAGCTGGCCTCCTTTTACTCCCAGTTTCAGGTACTCTGACTGAAAACTGCATGCAACCAGCCTCTACTAGTTTCAAAAGAGACTGCTGCCTCTAAACACACACACACACATACACACACAGACACAGACACAGACACAGACAGACACACACACACACACACACACACACTGGCTGTTTCTAAATGAGTACTTATGTGTGGGTATAGTTGGGGTTGTGTATCTGTGGTTAAGACCAAGTACCTTGTTGGTTACTCATTTCCTGATTGGAACAGCAATTGGCTGTGTATTTTCTGGAAAACATGTTTTCCTTGAACGACCTTAGCTGGTGGGTGAACTTTTCTTACCTAAAATAAAAAGGTGAAAAGGTGGGTAAAGTGACTGTTTACCCACCACTACCCTCCGGATTATAATGAATTTTAGCTTTTGCATACAAGTTACAGCTAACAAATGACAACAATTTAACT